>LVLI01000311.1:0-16816 GCA_001687465.1 Halocafeteria seosinensis | reverse complement strand
TTCCCTCACGGCGCATGTCAGCAAGGCTGCAGGAACAGCGGGCCCGTCGCTGCTTAACACGGGCGCATACCGCTCCTCGTTAAGAGGATGCGGTCAACTTCCCGGCCGGTGGGCTATCTGTCACATTTGTGTGTGTGCAACGATCCAGTAAAGCCCGAATGTTGGTCAGCATTTCATTAATACCATCGAACAACCGGAAATCCTCCGTTTTTTGTGGAAATCCCGCAAGTTTTACACAACCCGAAGTTTTTTTTTTTTTTAGGAATCCCGCAAGTTTTATTAGATATTGAATCAGAACTCCAAGGAGTCCTAGCCCGCAGTCCAACTTCAACTTCCACTTGGGGGCCAGCATCGGAAGCTGTTTTCTCGTCATTCAATATAATGTTAAGACAAAATATTAGTTTTGTGTTAGAGTATAAAGATCAGACTTGGGGTTTTTGTTTGTGTCTGTGCTTGTGGTGTGGTGGACCTATGCCAGGGAATGACGGAAACAACGGCGGATGCGACGACTGCAGCCGGAGCAACTCATAGTGTGTCGTTAGAAGGCAAACTGATTCTCGTGGGCGAAACCAGTGTCGGTAAGACTTCCATCATGGCCCGATTCAGCAATAAAGGTACGAGACTGTTGGGATAGGGTATTCACGTCCAGCACGTAGCACTGTACTTGCCGCTTGATTGCAGGATTCCAACCGCGAGCAGCACCGACTATACAAGGTATGGGTTGATTACGATACGCTATAGGGGGATACTAGGGCTCACTGACACTTTTTTGGATCTGCGGTCTTGTGTCCAGCCCAATTCACACCGTTGGAAGTTAGAACAGGGCATGATAAAGTGAACCTGAGAGCGTGGGATACGGCGGGAGAAGGTAGGTTTTGCCAATGTGCTAGATGGGATTGCATACCCAATAAGAAGCGTGAGCGTGATTTTGATTGTATGTACCTTGTTCTCCTTGCAGAGAGGTTTCGAAGCTTGTCTTCTCTTCATTACAGAGGTGCCTCAGCGGCACTGATCGTCTACGATGTGACGAGTAGGAAGTCCTTCGACGCAGTGCCTCGATGGTTAGACCAAGTGAAGAAACAAGCACACTCAGCTTGTATCATTGCGATAGCAGGAAATAAGTGTGACACAAACAGTAGTGGAAGACAAGTTTCACAAGAGGTAAGGAGTTTGCCACCTGTGCATCGGGTTGATAATCTCGATTCGGATATTTTACGTTCCCCACAGGAAGGGTATGCGTTCGCCAGGGAAAGAGGGATGATATTTTATGAAACGTCGGCAAAAACGGGACATAATACGAAAGAGTTGCTTAGGGCCATAGGTGAGTTCGATCGATAGTATGAGTGCCATACCTCTTCACCATGGGTTCGTCTTTCGCTTGAACGTGTTACAGCCCACGAGGGTCCACTTCAGTTTCGGAATGGGAACGAGTGTGCTTTTAAAATAATTGAAATCGATCGATTTACGCCTGGGCTTGTTAACCTTGGTGGAAGCTCCAAGGATCTTGATGGTGCTCAAACAAGGCGTTGTTGTGCCTAGAAACTACCGGTAGTGGATGCCACTGGATGACTGTTTGACCATGTTCGTATTCCAAGAAAGTAGGATCGCCGCTAAGGAAGAGAATGAATGAGTTGGCGATGCATGCGAGGAGTAAAGCAGCTGAGGAAAAGTAGGAACTCTCGAATGACCTGCAGCGACGGTAGCAGAAATCGTGGAGTACCAACTGAGTAAAATACGTGACGAGGAGATGATAGAGGTCTATACCATTATCATTGTTCCTCTGTAACTCCATCTTGTATACAAACTGCCCTCGAGATAAGGTTTCAAAGGATTCAGCTTCCTTGGTCCAGATGATGAGAATCGTAGGTGATGTAAATTGTACAGAGACATAGTATACGCAACCAGTAGACTGTGTTACATGGAGCTGTTGAATAATACTATTCGCCAATTTTGTAGAGCTCGAAACTGATGTGCGTAGTGTCACCCTCCCTTCTCCACACTTGAAGCAATTCGCGACGGCTTCCCACTGAGCAAGCACCGGCTCTTCAAACCCATTCGCAGCATTTTCCCAGAACGAATACCGCAGATTCTGCATGTTCTAAACACTGCATTCTGACCATCCATTCGGCTGCACCAACGGTAAACAGCACGATTCCATGCAGTCTAATGTCTGGTGCAGTGCCGTTGGCTTGACCGGACGATGGCCCGGCCCCTGGGAGTATGGTGCGGAGATAGTCGGGGAACATCCCCGAAGCTACCCGTGCCTGGGGCGGGAGCCACCGCCCCATATACACATTGATCCCCTTTTCCACTGCATGCAAGGCATGCGTTCCCCATCACAGACGCCCATGTGGAAGTATTGTCATTGATGCAAGTGTTCATGTGCTTGTATGGCCTTTGGATTGGATCGGAAAGGAGGATTCACTGGTTTCTGAGGGTTAACAACTTGACGTCGCACCTATACATCGCTATAGAGTGCTTGTTCGTGCGTTTTTCGCCTCTTTGCCGGTCAATTTTTCAGTGGGTAACAGAGGATCTAGCATCTAGTTTATACACCCCTTGCTCTGTTGGGTGATCTGGGAGGGGAATATGGGAGAAAACGTGATATAGAACGTGGGACATGCTTGCGACATCCGCAGCCGACTGCATGCTGCCTTAATCATCCATGTTGACCCCATTCTGATACAATGGTGGTAGCTTCAAATTGATAGGAGTACAGGGAAGGGACGATGCAGCATCTGCGACAAAGTGGATCGAAAACCCCGGAACCGGGAGGATCTCCTCCTTCGCCTGGGTTCTCGGACGCCACGACCTCAATGGGAGTGAAGATGGAGCCAAAATATTCGAAGAGCACGATGCGAAGAATGCGGTCGTTCACCCATGGGGACGCGATTGCGAATTCGAAACTGCCACCGAAGTCGTCGGGAACGCCCTCACCGTCTCATTCGCCCCAACATCTGGCAAGCCCAGCGGTGACGAAGTCATCTCCTATACCCGGCACGCCTTCATCAGAGAAAGGAAACAACTCTTCTGACGATTCGGAAAATGTTCGAGTTGTTGTTCGTCCTCGACCCCTTCACGTCCACGAAATTGAAAAGGGTCAAAGCAATAGCATATCCGTGACGGAGGATCGAAAGCATCTCAAGGTAACTGGCCGCTGGCTTTGTGATTATGATGGTTTGCACTGTGACTTAACTTTTAAATACGTACGCTTTTACTGCAGCTCTTCTTTCCCGAAGAAGTTGTCGGCAAAAATGAAGATCCCCCGGAAAAACACTATGGGTTCTCCTACTGTGCCACCCGAGACACTGATCAAGGTATGTGGAATGCGCAGGATCAGATGGGCTGCCGGCGTAATCAATTTGTTTTGGTTCCCATTTCATTCCAGAGCAATTTTTTGAGGAGTGCGGTGTAAAAGAACTAATTCGAAGCGTGTCTAGAGGTTTTTCCGCCTCTGTCATTGCCTACGGACAAACAGGAAGCGGGAAGACGTACACTACTGTCGGTGAAGATGGATCACTGCGCTATTCTGATTTTAAAGATGGATCCGGTTCACATGGATTGGTACCACGAAGCCTTCAGTTTCTTTTCCAACTTTGTGAACAAGAACCGGAATCCAGTTGGCATGTGAGCGCGACGTATTGTGAAATATACAATGAACAGGTATACGACTTATTAAGCCAGAGTTCTGCCCCTCTGCCAATAAAATGGGAGACGCTAGACAGTGGAAGAAGGAAAAGTACAGGAAACCTCAAAAGTATAAAAGGACACTATTTTGTGGAGAATCTGAGCAACGTTCCATGCAAACACGCTCAGGACGTTCTCGACGTCCTGACCGAAGGGTCGCGGGTGCGGAGGGTTAGGAATCACCAATTGAATATGCAATCTTCCCGTTCCCATTCAATTTTCACGGTTTATGTAACCTGGACGAGCGAAATTGAAAAGCAAGACAGGAAAGTTGTTAAGACTTCAAAAACTAGTAAAATAGTATTTGTAGATCTTGCTGGTAGTGAACGCCTGAAGAGTACTCAATCCACCGGCGAGGGACTAAAGGAGACAACGAACATAAACAGGTCGCTATTTGCTCTGGGAAACGTGATATCTGCATTGAGCGAAAAGCCGAAACGCGTGCATCGACAAAATTCAACAAGCAGTTTGCCTGCGACCACCAAAGAGAAGGATGTTGGACAGATAGTAGTGCCCTACCGGGATAGCGTTTTGACAAAACTGTTGATGGATAGCTTGGGGGGAAATTGTTATACTATCATGATAGCGTGCGTTACGCCCAGTGACGCGTATGTGGATGAGACGATGAACACACTGAATTATGCATCGAGAGCGTGCAGGATTCGAAATCACCCAACGATTACGGAATCAAATTCCTGGACTGAAATTGTCACCACTTTGCAGAGGCAAATCCGGGAATTGTATCTGGAAAACGAGAAACTGAGACAGCAAGTGAGGGAAAGCCAGAGCGATCGCTCAGTGCACAGTGATAAGGATTCCCAGCGCGGCCAAGATACACCGGCCGACAGTCCTATACCTCCTGGATATCGGCAACTTGTAAAGTTTGCTGATAAAGAATCGGAATCTGCTGACAATCACGACAATGAAGCCCCTGCACGCCAATACGTCGAACTGGATGGTGAAAACACTAATCACCCAGTAAGGGGATCCAGAAAGCCTTCACTGAGTATTGAGACGAACAATGTGCAGTCACCGGCAGTCCAGTCACCCTCTCCGGATTTCGTTCAAGATCTTCCACAATCATGCAAGCGTGCTGATGAATATCAGGACAAGCAAAGGAGTAAGCGGACAAATTCCATATCCAGCACCCCAATACCGCTGCCCCAAGGTCGAAGAGGCTCAACAGTATCTCACAAAGAACTACTTTATGGTCCTAAATCCCAAGCGAAAAAGCGACGCTCGCTTCCGGGGGGAGCCTCTGTTGCTGAGGGCATATGGAGCCCACGCGGTACCCCGACTGGGTCAAAGACACCGAGAAGACAGACTTTGCCCCCTGTTAGTGCACGCAGGTCGGAATTCAGATCCCCGACTAACGGCCCCAGTCAAACTCTCCCCCAACGCGATAGTTTCAAAGATATATCCAATAACAGCATCCAGCGAAAGGAGAATGAGCCCTACGGGGACAATAACGGGGGCGATAGCGATCCATCTGTTCGCACTGATGAGGGTGTTGGTAAGAGGAAGCAAGCCGAGCACATCCCCAGCTCTAAAGACGGCGCGGAAGTTGGCGTCCGGTTCAAAGATGTAGATCCCTCCCATGAAAGTGCAACTAGCGATGCGAAGAAAGATAAAAGACGGAGAAACAGTACAACTGGTGTAACTGGTTCGCTGTATAGCGACAACCGCCATTCCACTTCGGCCACCAGGAAAACATCGTTGCGAGCAGCGGGGGCTTCTGCGAATGGTATCGCAGGTGGGTCCCGGACGACTGAAGCTAGGCGTAGAAGGCATAGTGTCTCAACTGTAGGTAGTTCACGCACAGCAAATACCACGGAGGACTCCTACATCAACCGCCTTCCCAAAACGTCCTTGTCCCAGGGAGACAAGGATGATACACCCAAGCATAGCCGGCGAAGACGAGAAGTTACTGACCATGATGGCGAAACAGCAAGGAGGCGTTCGCGGCAACACTCGCGTAGTAGTAAAGGCATCGCTAGAAGGCGCATAGCTAGCCGAGGCTCCGTTCCAGTAGACGCATATGCACATCCGACTGTAACAAGTTCTGAAGGCTATAGTAGCGCTCAGGATTCTGCGGAATCGGTGGCAAGCGCTGATCCCTATGCTCATCCTAATTCATTATCGCATCCTCTGGCTTCAGATAAACACGACAAACCGGACTCACCGTTCAAGACCTCATCATTCGCGTCTTTGATGCAGCTTCGAGACGGTGAAGAAGGTAATCAACTTCGAGAACGCATTGAGGAACTAAAACACCGCGAAATGCAACTACTTGTGAAACTCAGTAGTCAAGAGGAACAATTGCGATCTCGCACGGTTTCAGGAGGAGAGTGAAAGTCAACATACATATTCTGTCTGGCTGTGCCACTGAGAGTTCGCCCGCGTTTACATGTGCGGCATGATGTGCCCTATCAATTCTGGAACGATGCTCTTGGCTAAACCAAAAATACATGAAAGTGATAAGATACACTCTGGCCTTCACCAATCTATCATGCTTTTTTGTAAACCATTATTGACCATTTTCAAGCCTTGCATTCATTCAATTGAGGAAGTGGTCTTTCAGAAAGCTTACGATCAGGAATATTGCTAAAATCCTTATAAGCATTGTTAACACCGAGTCAATGGAGTCGTACTTCTGAGTGACCCTATTCTGTACTTGCTGAACCTGTTGCTGTTGTGGACGCGGTGCTGCATTGGTGTTAGTGACCCTGTTCTCCGTTGCGGTGGGACTATCGGCTTCTTGAGGGGTGGTGGTCCTTCCCGGCTGCTGCCTCGCGGAAGCCGGAGAGCTTTCAGCTGCACCAACCGTCTCCTGATCCTGGGTTTTGAATGCACTAGGGACAACCCCACCATCCTCACTTCCTCTCGACGTCCCAGAGCTAGATACGACACCAGCACCACTAGCCGCACCTGTACCTGTAGCAGCAGTCGTAAAGCGCCGTTGGTCACTCTCCTCCGTGGCACTCGTCACCGAAGCGGATACCGTTCCTGAAGTGTTTTCAGTCTGTTTATGGCCAGGTTCATCCCCTTTGCTTTCTTCGCTTTGCGGTGACGCTTGAGAAGCTACTTGAACGGAGCTCAATTGCTTCTTGACTTCTTCCGAAGACCCTGCTTTCGATTCCTCGGTTTCCTCGAGCAAGAGGTCTTTGATATACCCACATTGGGGGCATTTATAATTCCTAGACTGTACGATACAAGGTGTGCCAAACTAAATGATTATGTCAAAATAAACTATTACACAGTCCACTCACCCTTTGGGCTAATATTTTCCTGTCTCGATCGGGGGTATCGATTCCCCCGATCGCGCCCTCGGCTGGCGTTGGTAACAAGCTAATCAGAGCCTCCAATATGAGCCGGATACCCCATGCTGGCTGCCATGATTCCGGGTGGTGTGCCGATATGGACAAACAGATCTTGGTGTTGATCTCGAACCGTCCGTTTTCGGTCAAGAAATATATGTTAGGGGGCTTAAAAGGGTATTCGGACGGCAGCACAATGCGCCCGTGGTAAATTCCTCCTTCGAAAGGGGTATCCGGTGGGCCACGAATCGTGAAATGCCAATGGTAGAGATCGTCCGGCAGTGGCTTAGCCTGGAAACGGGGGTCCCGATTCATCTGCATATCGCGTATATCCCCCTTGATACGTGAAAGAGAAGCACTTGCCATCGTTCTCGTTCACCCCAATGTATGTATGTATGTATGTATGAATTACACCAGACAGAACTGCGCGAAAAGAAACGCGGCCCTCTCCCTCCGTGCTGATGATGCGTTTCGACAGCAGAATTCTTTTTGTCCCGACCCCGGTGATGCGTTTCCAACAAGAATTCTTCTTTTCGGCCACTGACAGAGCGCTGCTGCGCCAGACGGAGGTTGAAGTTGAAGTAAACCGAATAGAAGTAGAAGAAATAATTGACGTGTCGTGGAACTTCAACGTGGGAATTGTGGTCATTTTTCCCGTTTAATCTTTCCTTACACACCCTTGCTCTATACACATATAAGCATGGGAAGCGTGTTGACAGAGACAGTATCATGCTGTGTTCAGCGCTGGCCACCCAAGTTTTTGTGTAGTGTATGAAATAATGTAGCCGGTCGCAAGTTGCAACTTGCGACCAAACAAAATCGGGCTTTCGGTCGCATAACCAACTTCAGTCTATTTGACCGTATTACGTTGTCGTTTTGTATTTGTCTCGCTACAGTCTTTCGACCAGCATTGTCATCACCTAACCCGTCGTCGACTGATTGTCTGCGTGACAGGGAGGGATTTCCATCGACATGCGCATTCCAACGGCGTCCGGGCAGACAGTTGTGCTCTTTTTCAGCCATTTGATACTATTTTCGCTTTTGATAGTGCTTGCTGCTTCTTCCATTGACCAGGCGGGAGCTAGTGCGCGCCGTCCTTCAGCTACGCCAAGAAGACATGGAGATGTGATTCAAGGGACGCACCTGCAGTTTGCTCTAAGCGACTTGAAGGACGAGATAGCAAGAGTTCAAGATCTAAAGAGCTACAAGAACATTTTGCTAGATCCACATGGAGACGATAATGGATGGGAAGTAGCCCAGCAGGACGCGGATCTCCCAGAAATGATCTGGGATGGGGAAGGCGAGGTGACTGAGGAGATCCTGCAGGCACATTTACAGCGGGCCTTCGAAGTGGCCAAAGAAATTAACGACACTGTGACCGCTCAAGATCCCCCTCTTCCGAAAAGTAGCGGAAAGGATGATGGGACCATTAGATCTTTGAGCGCCCTTGCCGCTGACCACGTTCACGCGGTTTTCGAAGAAGCCACGCACTTTTACGACCCAGAGGACCGTGCAGACTTCTTGACGGATGAAGCGATAAGTACCGTCCACAAATTTGGCGAAGCCGCAGCGTTTCACATATTTGAAAAAGTGTATCAAGTGTCTCCTCAGGTAAGTTTCGCTCGTGTATCCGCCCATAATTGTCTCTGGTCATTTTTCTTTTGGTTGAATGAACGTATAATACAGCGACACCAGGCCAAAATGAACCTAGGAGTTGCGTACATGCGTCGGGGCCATTTTGATGAAGCCTTGAACTTGCTGCGTCAAGTGCTTGATGAAGCACCGGATCATCGTGAGGCGGCAAAGAACTACAAAGAATGTTTAGAATTAGCGTCGACGAAGAAGGGAGAAGAGATGGGAACAAGGCTACAGCAGACTCTACAGAAGGCGCAAAGCTGGAACTCCTCGCTACCCAGTCGTCCTCCAGGGAAACTAAAACGGCTCACAGTGGATGACCTATACAAACCTGAAAACTTTCAGTATCTTCAAGGGGCTAAACCTTTTATTCTCCAACACGCATTCAACGATAGCGAGCTAGATCGAATGCAACGAAAGCTGGTTGCGTTTTTGGAGTATTTCTCGGATAAATCTGTCGTAAGTTACCACCCCTTCGGCTCTCATGATCACGTACTGGATCCCAGTGGCCACATCTCGTTGGTAAGTTATCATCTTACCTTTGCCAGGTTTTTGCATTCCATGGGATCTCATTACAACGCCTTTACAGCGGCGAATGCTCAAGCTTCTGGATTACACACACGGTGAACGTACCCCTGGAAACGAATACATACAGTACGTGCTTCACGCGTTCCCTTTCTGACTCTTAAGTTGGAGCACATCGTACTAGGATTGCAGAAATCGTACTCACTCGGGAATCCATGGAATATGGAGTCCCACATGGCTCGAATGGGACTCTTTGATTCGCTTCCTCGGAATCAATAACCGCAGRCTACCGCCGTTATTCCAAGATGAATCTCATGGCTTGAAAACGGGAGCTGGTTTCCGCAAGTTTGAGGATAAAGTAAGATTTGAATGGGGTACGAGATGGAAGCTAATGACCATTGGTGGGTTTCAACACACTCTTTCAAGTTTACATTTTGCACAAGTACCAGCAGTTTGCTAATGTGACACAGGAGGGCATAGAGGTGGCATGAATATCCACCGCGATTGGCTTCCCGTAGGCTCTTGGCAACTGCAGCTTTTGGGTGCCAAAACGTGGTTCCTTTGCTCCAACCAAGAAACTGGATATCTGGGAATTCGAAATGATCAATTTGATGCACATTCTCCAGATTTTCAGGCACGGCCACAGCTCTACCTTGCTAAATGCATGAACTCAACGGTAAGTTGTAGGACAACTTGTAGCCTCCGGAGGAGCGGCAGTGACGCAATCTGTCATGTGTTGGCTTGTCTCCTTGGATACTACAGGTGTATCCAGGCGAATTCATTTACTACCCGTCTTCCTACTGGCACCAGACGCTCTATCATATTTACCCGGAAAGTGGAATGGATGATGCTTCAGGGAAGTGGGGTAGTCCTTGGCATCGCACCCCTCTAAGCGTTTCAATCAGCTCCACCGTCCAAGAAGCAGGCAAAGTTGAGGAAGTTCGAAACGCGCTTAATGTACGGGTATTCGCACTAACGAAAAGAACATAGATATCCACGCAGTTTTCTTGTGCTTTTGTAAATTGCAGAATCAATGCGAAAAAGGAAAGCGCGGCGAGCAAACTAATATTCTAGACGGTACGGACAAGTTCTGTGGGGATTATTTGGGTTCCTACTATGACTGGCTGAAGGCTCGATATGAAGGCTTATGGGAATCGGATTTGAATGAACAAGGTTTGACATGATACCGATACCGCACTATAGCAGTTTTTGTGATGCACTGTTTGGAATATGCGAATTGACAGGTACTGTTTGCAACGCGGATGAGCTCTACTCAGTGTACCGTGCGCTTAAGAGAGCAAGAAGTTCGTATGAACTCATAGAAAGTGTATTGGAAGATCTAGAAGAAACCTATCAGTCATGTGAACGTCATTACGAACTCGGCTAGGCCATTACCGTATCTTCAGTGAAGACCGAGTGTTAGCGTCATTAGTAAAATACATGCAATTGCGCCAATTGTGTATGCGCAAGCACAAAGAGGATGCGGCAACAGGCACGGGAAAATACTCCCTGTTTGGTTTTGTTTTGCTACCTTGTGGGAATATCGCTGCGTTCTCAAACATTGCAAACTCGGGCAATTGAATTGCCCGTTATGGTCATGTGCTCAAGCTGGCAAACGCAAGGTATGCCGTCCGCAATACTACCACGACTTAGCGGAGTGGACGCAAGCCCGTCAAAGAGACGTTTGGATAGATGGTGTAGACCCGACGGGGCTTCCTCTACAAAATGGGACCCTGACACTGGGGGGCAGGGGCGACGTTTGATGCGAACATACGAATCTGCTTCCAGTTCGCTGTCGTACCACAGAAGGCTGAAATTGTATAACATACATACACTATCACAGTGTGTGACAGATGCCGTTGACGGTCTGGATCCATAGGTGCTGTTAATTTTAGTGCAGTACTTCATCTTTATTTGCCAGAATGCAACGTTCCGGTGCTGTCACAGGGAAGTGTGGTCGACACGCTTGAGCAACGCGTTCAACTGAGAACTCCTGCCTCGTTACTGTACAAGACCATGGAAAGCGCCGACAGAAGATCGAGGGTAAACAGCCGATTTCCTATGCTCCAATGCATTCAGCAAAATAACGTACGCAATCACTTTAGTGTGTCTACGACAGCGGTCTGCATCATGGCGACATACGCTTCACCGAGTAAGTCATTGAACCTTTTTTTTGGCTAGTAACGTTCTTTGTTACTAAAGTCGGTGGAAGGTAATCGGTCGAGCTCGTTTTTCAAGCCATGCGCTAACTGTTTCAGTATCCGTGAAGACGTAGCATGATCATTTCGGTTCTGACTTGGTGGACTCTCACGCACAATCCCTGAATGGTAGGGGCTGTAAATTTTGAATCTTGTGCTAAAAGCGGGGATGATAACTTAGCTAGAAGCGCAATAGGCGCTCCGGCAAGTTGATGCCTTCTAAATCCTTTACGGTATGCCCTCTTCTATTCTGTCGGGTACCGGTCACCACTGAAAAACGCAATTGCTATAGTACTTCCATTGCAGGAGAACTTCCTGTATCGTCAAACATTTTCTAGGCTCGATTTTGTGAGCCCTGGATTAGAAGCGTCCGTAACTTCTTATGTGCCACGTGTAGAACTTGCTCGCATGCATGCAGGTCACATTCTTCCAGAATGCGCCATCGACCGAGAACAAGTTCATACTTGCCCAACGCGTTGGCGTTACTCCCAGAGGCAGCTGCCTCTATTCCCTGTAGTTGTTCCAGCAAGTCCGTGGAGAAGGCGATTCGGGATCTGCTTGCTCCAACGAGAACCATTACTACCACCGACTGGGTCGTCTTGAGAAGACGTTCCACCGGCATTTTCCATAGTTTTCTTTCATCACCTCTTCCAAGAGAGCAAGGCCTTCCCTAGTCGGTCCATTTCAAGGAGGATACTTAGCTGGTGTTTCTGACCCACTTCTCATACGTTTCCCTCTCCAGGCGAGGCGCGTACAGTATTCGTGCTTTTCCTAGCGCTTCCCGGAACGATTCCATTGCTTTATTTGGTACATCTTGCTCGTCTTGACTTAGCCCCTCGGCAACAAGCTCCGTTGTACGGACGATGGACTCTTAAATCGTTCCCCTCCAGTGCAGAGGACTTTCCCCTGTCTGTGCAATAGATACTTCGACAAATATGCTGGTATTGCCAAACCAAAATTATTAGAATTGTTCGGCCACTTACAAAATTTGATGTATTGATATCCGTGTCTGCCATGTCTGCTTGCTTCCACAAAGCGATCATCATGGTGACAGTTTCGAGATTCCTCGACCTGTGACGTGCGAGGTCCACCACCCAAGAAAAAGCAGTGGAGCACAAAAGAAAATCCTGTACAAGGAAACCACTCAAGAAGTATTCACTCAAGAGAATGGGAAGGGACGCATACGCAGTATACGACAAACAAGCCGAACTCATACACCACAGGTGTGCATGCGTGTGTGGTATTGAGTCGAAGAACCATCAAGAAGCAGGTCGAGCTTACAATATTCACCGTGTCCATAAGAACCCGACGCTTACTCTGCACTATCACTTGCTGGAATACGCGAAACCGTTCGATATAGGTACACGATGAATAAGACTCTCTCTACAACTGCATGCCACATACACACGAGTCCGCGTTGAGGGAAACTGCGACTACTTGTACACAACCATGCTTCCTGTAGCTGTGAGACGATGTCGTGCAAGTGATTTCGGTGCATAGTCCCCTTTTTACTAATATGTCCCGATGTATTTTCGATTCTACTAGCGAATTTTTCGAATCGGCCGATCGACGAAGAGGGCGCCCGGTCCGATAGTAATCGCAAGCTGCTGGCTACCTACCTCGAGACTCTAGCCCCATTGTGCTACCTTCGTTTAGTATGATCTCTGTCAGAGAATTCCACGTCATTTGCCTGGATCGACAATGGCTACCGATTCCCAGATGCGCCCCTGACGAACAAGAAGTTATTATCGTGGTCAATTGAGGAAGTCCGTAACATGCAGTTGCTAGTCAAGTACAACAGTACGCAATAGACATGCTGTGCGGATCGTGCTCAATGTAGACCAAGTGTGTGGAACTTGCACATTGCTACGCAAGTTCGGGACGAATTTGATTACAATGCTACCAAAGATCCATAACGTACCATGTGCCGATCCCTAAAGATAGATTACCAATGGTAAGCAGTGGGTAGTACTTCGTATCCGGCCGTGGGTATCGAATTTGGACTCTACCGTCGCGTAGACGCAGTGGCTCCTACTGTGCCTTGCTGTGTTTCTGAGGTTTGCTAAAGTCGCTACGCACTTAAACTGCGCGGCAAGAATTCCCTAATATGGGACAGTTCAAGTGTAGTTAGCCACCGCCACGGGAGCGTCAGCATTTTCAGCCGTAGATTAATGAGATTGCGTCTTGGTCCTTGCTACTAAGGCATAGTGAAAAACCGCTTTTCATGAGAGTGCTGGCAGTCTATAACCCTGAGTATGTGTTCAAACGTTAGGCACTGTTTTGAGTCCGAAAAGCGACCACAGACATGCACAGTTCCATACGCTTACAGTACACACCGTTACTGCTTCTTAGCTTAGTTGTGGCCTTTACAGTGCTCTCGAGCACATGAAGGATATGCGGTACACATCTGACGAGCATCCGAAAATGTTGGAGTCCGTTGTATTTGTTACTTGGTACCTGTCCGTAGTCAACAACTGTTGCTAAAGGTCAGACCCCACTACCGAAGTAAGGAGGATTTAAAAATAAATGCAAGTGTTAGAGGAAGGAGTCTGCCTAGATTTGAACGGGCTGTTAAACATGTACAACAGATGGGACAAGTACTTTACGCCTTCGTTATTCGCATATTATAGAGCTACATTGGCGTTTCGCCCGGCCCCTCATCTCGTTTTATCCGAAAGAACTGTTTGACAATCGTACAGTAGTACGCATTGCATCAGCCCCCTTTTGCTCACACACACATGCTTGCTCTCGTCCCGGAAGCTGTTCTTCACCGTATTGTCTTTATTGTTTACAGCCTTTTTAAACTCATGAATCGGTGACTTCGGTAGGGTTGACAACAGCAGGTCAGTCAGCTCATTCAATCGAGCCTCATTGCGATACGAATTGAACCGTTTAAGCGCATGCATCTCATCCTGCGTGACAGCCACCGCAAAGTTTTCTTCTTGTCTCGCGGAAGTTTCGGGAAGACGCTCCAGGAGGGACGCAGAGCTCATGCCTTCCTCCCTGAAATATATGCCGTATCTCTCTTCTTCTGTTGCTATCACCCGCATCGTGGCCTTTTTAAGAGAACGGGGTAGTGACTGAGTGAACCCATGTATGTTGTCGGTAGGTAAGCTCTATATTGGGGAAGGGTGGGTGCACGAGCCAATATCTAAGCCAAGCTGTCCACGAAGGCATGTACATGTTCATTTTTTTTGGATCCCAATGGTCGCATACATTTCACTGAATCCTAGCAGAACGTGTGATACCATTTTTGGTTTCATTTACAATAAGTCCGTATGGTGTGGATGTATGGAAAGTATTGAACCCGCGGGTTCTGGAACTTCTCACACACACACACACACACATGTATGTGGCAGATAGCCCACCGGCGAAACTTCTGCGAGTGTGTGTGTGTACTTCTGGGCGAGCTACAAGGGGTGTCTACAGTCCATATCATTCATCGCAAAGTACTGTATGCATTGTTCTTATTTTCATTCCTACCGCAGGCAACATCCTCTATGATGGCGGCTAGAAGTATGAAATCTGATGTACAGTATGCCGGCATTCCCACCCCCAGCAAGAAGAACGGACACTGTGTTGTCAACAACCCAATTTACGACGAAGATGTGACTGATGGCCCACCGGCAGCTGGATGTTAGCCGCTACACTTAGGTAGCAGCTGGCGCCCGTGTCTGGCAGCTACGGCAAGAAGAGGGAATCCATTGACGCGTCAAAAACGACCCAACAAGTGACAGGAGATGAGCAGGATCTGTTTGCGCTACAGCAGCCCGACACCTTCATGCGCGACCAGCGCAAGCTGTAATTGCAACTTCCGCGACTTTTCAGGTAGCACTACCGGTACAACTCAAATTTCATCAGTTGGGCCGCAGTCCGACACCTTCAGACGCGACCAGTACGAGCTACAGTAATTGCAACTTTGGCGAGTGTTCAGGTAACACTACAACTCATATTGCTTTACAATACAACACTACATGCCCACCCTGTCTACGAGAACCGCGTTCTCGAGCCACCGTTCTACATGTTTGGCCCGCGTTGAGCAACGCACTTCATGGAGGATGCACATTCGTATATTCTCTACAGCAGAGCGAGTTCAGGCTTTTATTAATGTTGATATTGAAATGTCACGGTTCAGAGAGGAGTAGACCGTAAAATTCATAAGTGTCCTACGCAAACCGGGCTGGTCGCCCGGGGGAAGTGAGCCGGGCCGAGGCACTGGGTTGTATCGCACTTGTATGGCAATCATAGGGAAGCACATACTGTACAATCAGTGAGAAAATGTACAACCTAAGAAGCCGTGGGCATTACACTAACAGTGTCGTACTGTACAACGTTGTACACTACCAGTACAAGATTTTGAAAGTTGTTGTTCATCATTCATCAAGATGTACACTTGACTTGTAGAGACAGACAATGCTCTGCAACGTTTCGGTCATATAGCGGACGGAGGAAACATGAGATATCGCGTCATCCAAACATCTGCAAGGTCGGATCCCAAAAGTGTCGGGAGTGTGAGCACTTCAGCACCACAAAGGAAGACTTATACACCCATCTGAAAACACATCACAACGCTCCTACGTCTTGACGCAGCGAAATGGAAAAATGGAGGCGTGTTGGAGCTTTCACGAGAAATACCCGGAGTCCGTTGTGAAGGAATTTAAGGGAGGGGCGACAGTGAGCGAATACCTCTCCTGGATTGACGGGATATTCATCTGCAATGGCTCACGTTACGTCCGCCGAGGTGGCAACTGGAGCGGAGGAGCCCGATGTTATCTACAAGAGCACTGCGATAGACCATCATGCATTTCCCATGTCAGACTGTTGCATCTACCCGACGGAAGCGCAAGTCTCCAGAACAGGGCAGCCTTGAAGGTCAAAGAGATGCGTTCAGCACCGATGAAGATGGCGACTCTGAGGAGCATTCCGCGCAATACGGACCATGGGGAGCTCAGGTAGACTCTGTTAAGTCCGGCGTTGCAGATATCATGCATAACTCTCAGGACAGTTCTTTCCATTTTGCAGACCCGTTCCAAGAACGCAGTGCATCTTCAACAGGCCCGAAAAAGAATCCTCTCGGAGAAATTCTACGTGTCGCTTATGATGAGTTACAGGGGGAGCAATTCGCGCAGTTGAGGGAGTCCCTCTACCGAGCCGTCACTGACCCCGATATCGACTGGGTATGGGCGTTCAAGTATCCACGGAATATGAAGTACGTGTTACAAGCTCGATGTCCTGGAATCATGTTAACTCTGGCGGTAATACAAATTGCTCCCTGTATTTCAGATCCACTTTGAACAAGATATTACGACTCTCCCCTGATGATCAGTGTGTAGAGCTACACATCCTAAACAAGTTACTCAAGTAACATAAAAGCTCCAACAGAAAAGCAGCTCGCCAGCACAATAAAGGACGTAGTCGAGTGCAGATTAACAGCGCTCCCCTCACAGGTGACAC
>LVLI01000310.1:0-30541 GCA_001687465.1 Halocafeteria seosinensis | reverse complement strand
CTGCATTCTTAGATCACCAGGACCGATGTAGAATTGCACGCTCTATCTGCACACATGTATTTTATTGTTGCTTATACGGTGTATTGAGGTAAACGAAAGGCAAAGAAATGTTTGTCGTGTTGGAGAGCTAGACTGCCACTTTCCAAGTTGACAGGACCCTCTGGGCTTAAAAGCCCATCCGGAACTTTCCAACGAGATGACATTGTCTATATACTTAAGAGTATAACTTTATACTATCTCTTCTTTTGATTCTCTAAAAGCGTCGTGAAGTCTTCTAGCTATTGCCCCGTGAGTTCTTAGGGTTCCTTGTTTCGTCTGATATACACTTGGTGAAAAGTTATTTCTTACCGCCTCTCTAATTAACCTCTTTTGGGGAATTTCTTCTAACTGTTTTGTTGACATTTCTGGAAACGAACCTATTTCTTCAAGCTCCTTACTGGGCTTTCTTTGACTTGTAAGGGGTTCAACTACGTCCGCTCTAGCACCTCCTCGATTAGTAAATGGAGGCCGAGGTGGTTGAGGTGGTCTCTGAGATGGGGGTCCTATTCTACGCCGACGAGATATTTGATTAGGATTAGGTTGAGTAATAGGATTACTTGAAACTTCTTCAATTAATGGTCTTGTATCTGTTGTTCTAGATGGAATACGAATTTGTTGTTGAGCCTGATTATGCTTTCGCATTGCTTCAATAGCATTAGCATCTCTTGCGTTTTGGTTAACTGCTTGATTATTTCTACCTTTTCTAGATTAGCTAAAGTCTCATTAACAATTGGTAACTGACTCTCTGGAGGAAGTGAAGCGTTGGCTTTCTCAATTAGAGTTGAAAGAGGTTTATTAGCGTCTCCAGATTGAAACATTCCTAAACCCTGAAGTAATTGAATAACTGAATCCCTATCAACTCTAGTCTGGTCAGTACGCATTTTATCAATGCTCTGAGTCAAGAAACTTCGTGTTAAGTCTTCCATTGGAGTTTTCTTAGGAATAAACTTTTGCTGAAAATTAGGTATACGTTCTGGTTCTTCCGGTGTAAATCCAACGTTTGGTTCTAATACTTGACGAAGTGGAATTGGTAGTGGTTCATAACGTCCAATTTGAGAGACTGGACGTTGGTCTCTGGTTCCCTCATTCATTGCTTTAACGTGCCTTCTTTGAGGAGCAAAGGCTCGCCACCGGCAAAATACAAAATCTTTTGGTTTCTTTCCACTTTGATAGTACGTTCTAGTAGGGAATTGTACACTATCCCGTTGTAAAGCATCAAACCTAGTTTTACAACCGAGAACGGGGTCTCTAAATAATGGCAAAGGGTCATTGTCAATCATATCAGCATCCCTTCGTTCTCCAAAGTCAAAATGACCTGTTGGTGAGTTTTTAAAACTTGTTCCCATTTTTATTATATATATTAATTAGTGTCATTTTTAAAACTAGTTTAAACCAGTTTTAAAAGGTATTGATTTTTGAAGCTTACTTTCCAACCTTAACCAAACTCTGAGCGTTGTTAACGATACGTTTATGAAGGACAAACAGAAGAAGTTGTTTAGTAGTAAAGTCCATTGGTCCCGCGGGGTTAGCATTACTTAATTGAGAAGGGTCATATTTAAGTGAAAGTTGAATTTGACCAGCTCTTGAGTTTGTTTCAAGAGAATTTCGTAAAACAGAAGCTGGAGCATCTCGTAGAATCTCAGTTGAAAGACATAAAGGACGCGCGTACGCGCGTATCAGGGTGGATTCGTGGGTCCTCGCGAAAGAGGAATTTCGACGTGACTAAAATACAAATGAATCAGAACGCACTTCGACGCAAAAGACATTCATCCATCAATTCTTGCTAACCAACTCGCTGTGACCACGGTAAGTTATTGTATATTCATGTGGTTATACTCCCCTAACGAGTTTAAAGGGAGTTCGGATCCCCCACGAAGTATTCCCTCCCACTCGCTGTGGGCCCCACTCTCCCCACTTTTCGTCTCCCGGTCAACACTACAATTGTCCAAGTAGTGGGACTGTATTGGATTTGATTTGTGAAAGTCGACAGTCACTGAGCCTCCGAAGTCAGTACTTAAATGATTGAGGGAGGCAATGAGTAATTGCCAATATTCAGGATAGTGCTGCAACTGCACTGGTAGGTTGATCTTCGTCCTTGTGTCCATTAAGGTGTATACATGATGGACTTGTTGAAGCGAATTACCAGGGAGAAAACGGAAGCTCTACAGGCCGCCAAACAACGAAGGTGGCAAGAGCAGGAAGGCACTGCTACGGGAACTGCGTATAGCAGGAACAGGAATGGCGCTGAAACAAACAAAGGCGGTAAGGTGTACTTGCGCCGGGCGGATATTGATGAAGCTGAACGGGAATATTCGACGAACAAGACAGCCCGTGGGAAACAAGGCGATGAGACCCAAGATACAGAGACCCATACCAAGCGGAGAAAGTCCACGCATTCTCACCAACGACCGTTTAAAGGAGGAGAGGATGCCGAGGCCTCAACGACGACAGTCGGAAAGCAGTCCGACGAACAACTGGAACAGCTCTACCCGCAAGCAGAGGTGACCAAGTCCCTTCGAAGGTATGGACAAGTTGTAAGGTACTTTGGCGAGACAGACCGAGAGCGAATCGAACGAATGCTGCGCTACGAAGCCGAAATTGGAGAGGAGCTCGCCGTGGGTGAACACTATGGCGACTTTGCGAAAACCAAGCAAGGGGAGAAAGAGTCAGGTGAATTTCATGTCAACACATCGACAGCGGATCCACAAAAGCGCCATCCTAAAAAGAAAGAAGATGGAGATGGAGCCGCAGCGCCAGAAGAGCAAGAGGAAGGAAGCGATGATGATTCCCAAGACGAAACTACACCCAGCAAGGATGCCAATGCTAAGAAACGAAAATACTATATCAATTGTGCCATGGATCTTCACCGCTATCGATTTGACACAGAGCATAAAATGAGCGATTGGAAGTTTGTCTACAGGTTTTTCAGGCAATTGCTGAAGGAGTGGGAAGCACGACTGTCGAAGCGCGACGCTGAATACGCAAAGACCGCGCAGGGCAAGCAAGAAGTCAGATATTACAAGGAGAACAAAGATTCACTTCGGCCATTTTTCCGTTCGTGTAAAAAGAAGGTAAGTAGCACATGTCGTTTACAGATCGAAACCCCGCGACTCTTACTGCTGTTACTTCCAGGATCTTCCCGAAGCTGTACTTGAACATGTTGTTCGGATGGCAGAGTACTGCCTGAAACGGGAATATCGACTGGTACGCAATGGCATAGTGTATTCCGTCTTATATCTCCGTACAGGAATATTCAGTCATATGTGGACCTACAGGCCGTAGATCAATATATTCAGTTAGCTATTGGTAACTCCCCATGGCCCATTGGGGTCACAGGGACGGGTTTACACGAACGAGCAGCGAGGACCCGAATCCATACAAACAACATTGCTCGTACGTAGCGACGAATTGTCATTTCGTAGATCTTGATTGTGGACTTATTTCCGTATTGACAAACAGATATCCTCAACGATGAGCGTAAGAGGAAGTACATCCACGCAATCAAGAACATGATTAGCAAGTGTCAGGAATACTATCCCACAGATCCTTCGAAAATGTTCAAAGCATGATGCTTTGGCTTATCAGGAATCTCGGAAGTCATCACAGGCTTTTGCAATTTCTCGGAGAGCGTGGACCACATCTTCCACGTACGAAGCATGAAGCAACTCATTATAACATTCTTGGAGCTGGTTTTGGTCCAGTGCACTTTGCGGAATTGTGCCCGCGTTTAAAGAGAGCTCGAACATTTCCTGCAAGAAGGCTCAACAAGAGGATAGTCATCTTCACTAAACCAACGTTCGTTTCAATAGCTACACGACCTACCGCATATTTCCGGTTCCCAATTAACTCCATCATAGCAAATACCACCTCTGATATATTCCCTTGGGGGTCATCAACTCTGGAAATGGGCAAAGCACCCGCTGCTGCCGCCATAAGCCTCTGCAACAGATGCATCAGTGTCGGTGAACGGCTCATGTGGGTAGCAAGTATCAATTTGGCTTACATCACTTAAAATGAGCAAATTATTGCTAAAGTGAGCCTCATATGCATCCTTCAAACGGGTCTGCGTGTTGCTGATCTCCATCCCCAACCGTAGGGCACGCTGTACATATGCAAACAATATAAACTTCATGCACTCACCGCTCCGTAGCAATCAATACTTACTAGAAGAAAAGAAAACACAGCCCGAGTAACCAGAGATTGTTGGCACTTCAAACCACCGAAGCACAACTGCAAAGCGACACTGGCTGCTGTGCTGTTCAAAAACTCAGTGGGAAAAGCATGAAGCGCATGTTCAGCCAGCTTGAACCAGTCCTCGGTGAGCTCTGGATTGGAATTAAGACGAACGGCAAGTGCATTTACCGAAGCCTCCCGGACCGGCTCACAGGACGCAAGGGGGAACCCTATTGCGGATGGCTGATCTCTAGGTATTCCGCTACTGTCTGATCCAGCAAAACGACATATAGACCTCATAATAGAGTCAGAGGGCATCAGTTCTGCTGCTGATCTAGCAAGATTAGGGGGAAACGGTTCAAACGGAAACACGATCTCGACACTCCTAGTAATATCCGTCGTTAGACTAACAAGATGTTGCTTGGCATCAGCAATTCTATTGAAAATTGTTATCAATACAGAGGCAAGATAGACATAACTGCTCTGCACTGACGTTTCCATCAAACTCTCCGTTGTACTTTCATCTAGCAAACGATCCGCGGAGGACAGCGTATCACGATGAGCTTCAATAATCATCTGCCAATTGTGTGTAGTTCGCTTGCAACCACTTGAAATACGATCCAGGATGACGGCGACTAGTTTCTCAACCAATGGAGCAAAGGCCAGTCTGCAGCTTCTTAGACTATGCTTATAAAGGCTGCATAAAGCTTCACTTACCGAGAAGTTTGCAGCAAACATTTGCCCTACTCGGTCCAGGTCATCCCACAAGTGATGAAGAATCGACACCACAGGATGGGTCCGTTGACCAGAGCGTGGTAGTGCGTGACCTAACCTTTCGAACTTCTTCGATTTACCGATCTCCTCAATAATTGTTTTGAGTTGTTGAAGAACTTCAACCAAACCCTCACTCGCAGCAGTCTCGGAGTTATTCCCAGCCTCGGATTTTATGCGTACATCCGTCTCCTGGCTCCCTTCTGAAAGGGTGCGCGCTTCTTGCTGCTGTTGTATTCGCGACTGGTATTGCTCCATTGCCCGTGTAGAGGCTTGTTTAGGGTCAGAAGAGAAGTTTCTTAGCCAGGCAATGCTGGGCTGAACGAGTGCATGCAGACAATGTTCAACTTCCGTTTCGCTGTCAAAGCAAAGCGCAGCGATGGTTAACCCAGGTAGGAGTTCAACAGCAAGATGGCCAGGTATGCCCTGCAAAAGCTTAGTTAATTGCGCGCATTTATCAGCACCAAGGATGCTGCTACATTTATCACAGATGTTGGCAAGAGCAGTCGCGAGATACGTTGCTTCAATAACAAAAGGGTTTCGCGACACAATTGCAGAAAACAGTTCCTGAAGCAGGGAGAGCAGGTCATCCAACGGCTTCCTATTTCCTTGTACTGCTTGTTCTCTGAGCCAGAATGCGTACCTCCCTACTAGGCGGAAAATAGTAGCACGCATTTCCGGTTTCCCAGGAAACATTTCCAGTGTCTGCAATAACAACTTATGAGTTTCATAGAGTCCTACTGGAAAACAGCTTAACACGTACCTCCCTCTTCATAAGTACAGGCAAGACACGTGACTCATCCGCGGGGACGTAGCGCCCAATACTCCGAATGGCATACATGGTTGCTTCCACACCTTGCCAAGTACCAACGGGAAGATTCGTCTGCCGGTCAATTTTACCTGCGCCTCCGGTCGATCGAAAGCTATTCAGCTGACTATCCAACCTCTCTGCCAAAATTTCCAAAACCACCGACGAGCCCAAGATACAACACAGGTCGAGATAAAGATCCGATATATCATATCTGCAAATACTAGCTGGAGTCTCGGTGTCGCATCACGCAGAACCTATAGTATCACCTAACTTACCTGAACTCGTGCTTAAACTCACTCTGTTTATCGGCGGTCCATGACGAAAATTCAACAGGAAACTGTATAACGTTAGTTAATACGGTAACTAGCCGTTTCAATGGACTTGCCAATCGGTGTTGGACTGCCAACTGCGATTGGTCATTTCCGAGATCTCTGTTCCCGCACAAAGGTAGCACTCACAATACATCGCAAAATCGAGTACGGGTACATAAACTTACTTATACTCCTCCATCAGTCTAAACCAGAAAGGTATGGTTGTGCGCGACACGTCAAGATCGTTCACCGAAGTACATGTGAGAATGATATGCAAAAAAGAGCCCTGCACGGACAGAACAGAACTACATCAGCAAGCAGTAGATCACTCAAATCTGAACAAAGAAGCATACTGGCATATCACCATCATCGCGAAGAAGCCAAAGCACATATTCTTCGCCAACAGAAGCATAAAGTCGCGTCATATCAGTCACAAGATCGATGTCGTCCTCGGCTATTGCCCGATTCAGTGTCGACTGCAGTTCCATGACTTTGGGAATAACTTTACGCATGACTGAAACGTCTCTGTCTTGGCTGTTGTATGAAGCAACAACTTCTACAAAAACATCTAAAGCCGTATCGAACGCGTCGTGTTGGTCACGGAGCACCATGAATGCGTATTCCAAGACAGGAGATTCGGCCACAGCAGCGGAAGGTGGGGGAGCTTTTCTAACCCATGATTTAAAGCAGAGCAATACGGACTGGGTGACGGGGTTTTTTGGATCATCCACACTACGAATGGCGTAATCTAACAATGAGAGAATCCCTGCCGCTGATTTATCCAAGACTGATTGAACGCGTTCAGTCTTGTTCTTCCCTACAGCCCGCTTGCGCATCATTAGATGCGCTTCATCAGGAACTTCTTGAAGGACAACCAAAATACAAGGGATAACACGCATGGAGGGCAGTGGTAGGACGGTATCTCCCACCTGTAACTTGTTGCTACTTTGGTCATCCTGCCCACTAGAGAAGACCGAAATGATTGAGCTGATAAAATCGTCCCATCCCTCTAATCGAACAGACAACGCAGCTAACGCCAAGCCGAGCTGCTTAAACGTCGACCGCATACCCATATGCTCAGCAGCAGAGATGTTTGAGTGTTGCTGCTGCTGGTTGACCTCTTGAAACAGTGTATACACCAAACTCAGTAGTGTATCTCGTAGCTGTACCTGCTGTTGATACGATAATTGCGATGTAAAGTCGTGACGAATCTTATCAACCAGTGTTGTCGCCCCAAAATGCGCCAGTTCCCCTCGGTGTGGAGTTCCTGATGGCGTCTGTACCAGGGTGACTGCCACTTCCCACGCCTGTGTTTTCTTTCTAAAGTTCCTTAGTTTCCTGTCGATTGCCTTATGGGAGCTTCTATCATTTTGTGGATTTTGCAGAGCAATCACATACTCCTTGGTCGTTTCCAATGACAACACATCCTCCGAGGCATGCGTCCCGTTGGAATACGACCTGTGAGTTCCACTAGTGTTACCACCTCCACCGTCTGCAGAGAGATCCGCGCAGTATAGGACAGCAAACGAGAAGGTATTAGCTTGACTTTGCGACCTTACTTTGAGGTGGTTGCATAGCACCGGTGTGCACCTGCATCCAAGACTTCCCCTACTTGCCTTCAGGGACTCAGTGCTCAAAGTCCAACTAACTACTGCTATGCATAGATAGATAGATAGATAGATAGATACCACACAACTTGAAAATGGTACATCACCAGCGGCTGCTTGTCATTAGCTGATATTGTCATCCCAGCTGGGGGTGGTAGCATATAGATGTGGTTGCTGTCTGGGGAGTCCAGTGGGGAGTCCACTGGGGACCTGGACTCGAGCCCATGAATTGATTGCACGTTTGTTGGAGAATCCAGTCCCACTACTTGGACAATTGTAGTGTTGTAGTACAAGGCCCGGGTCTTCATCTTGGTTCGACTTCCATCGAGGGAAGAATCGATCATTTATCCTCTATTGTTATTCATCAAAGCCTAAGTACACATACTCTAGAGTCTAATGCATCTGGAGATGCTGGATACGTAAAGCACCCAGTTGTCATAGCCATTTTGCCCCGTTTGGCAACGAACCATTGCATGAGGGTCCACTCTGGTACGCATTCTATGGTTCAAAGTCTTTAGACACACTTGTATGTGGCAGTATCTTGAGTCTTAGCGCTCTTAAGCAACGACGTAGACAGCTCGAGTGCAGCGAAGCGAAACCAATCACTTGTACGATCAGTATGCAGTATCTACTGTAGGTGTAACACCGTCATTGCACGAAGAACCAATGATTAATATCGTTTATTACATGCACCTATCATACTGGCAGTCAGTGGACAGTGTGTATACCAGTGGCTGGTGTGCGCTCAGCTTACCATAGTTTTGTTCTGTTTACTGTACGTCCAATTAATCAACCATGAATAATGATCAACGCAACAACAAAGTGTGAGTACGACTAAGTTACACTAAGCTTGCTAGTTTTTCCATATGGTACGTAAACGGATCCGTAACATGCTACTACCGGTAACTCGTTTGACACGACTCGGTATGGACTGCCCGGCAGGTAACAGCTTGAATGAGTACACTGCTGTGTATGCTTTTGCTAGGTAGTTTAGTGATTCCTTGTATCCTTCCATTCAATACGACGAGAACTGTTCATATTCGGCTTTGTACGGGCTGGTGCCTCTAACCATTGACATGTGTAAAATCAATCGTTGGTTAACCGTCATGAGTATACATGGCAATCGTGTAAGTCCCGCAATGCACGAGTGCTGCTCCCGTGTGGCATACAAAGCTCCTGCATCGAAGTGGCCATAGCACTGTTGCAACTTCCAGCCTACGGAGGTTCACCCCGCCGGTGACCCCGGGTGAATCACCCGGAACTTCACCGTCACGGCGTCGCGGGTCCGTCGGAGAATGGTCTTCAACTTGAAGCTCGCCCGCAAACAGAAGCCAGACGGTCTAGACCGTTTTTCACTCCGATATTGTCCACAAGCAGCGCCCGCAAGACCAGCCCAGTAACGAAGCATCGTTGAGAAGCAATAAAGAAAGAAAAATGTCCGCTGAAGAGTGCAAGACTGCAAGCTGCGCTTGCCCGAAATGCTCAGCCGCCGACGTCAACTGCACGGAAGCTTGCGGTAGGTTTCTCCTCAAGCTCTTGTATGATTGCTATCCTCGACAGTAATCCCTATTTATGTTGATGTGTAATGGTGACTGCAGGAGCTTCGTGCCCCTGTGGAACTGGTTGCCAGTGCACTCCGGAAAATCACGTAGGTGCTGACTATATTTTCTTCCAACTTCCGTTAGATCCGGGAACTTGCGTTCGCTACAGTGTTCAAGCTGTGATGGGAACTGCTGTAAATGTGACAGCAACTGCAAGTGCAGTGGGTGCGTTAAGAATGCCGGACACTGCTGTGGTGAAGCCGAAGCATGGTAAGTATCCCCTTGTACAGTTTTGTTGCTAGCCTCGCAATATTATTCGCACCCTCGTACATAGCAGCCAATGCAACCCGGACAAGTGCGCTTGTGGCAGCTCATGTGAGTGCTCTGGATGCCCCAAAAAGAAGTAAGGAGAGCATAAATATGCTTTTCGTGCTAAAAAGGAAGGCTAGAGCGCACACATTGGGAGAAAGTACACTCACCAAAATACACTGTACTGTGCATGGTATTGGGTGACTATTCGGTCCTATACGCTACTGCTTTTGTACATTCACGCTTCGGCCTTACCCTCGCTAGGCTCCGTGACTCTAGCCTGGTCATAGCCAGTTCGTCTCCCGAGAGCATCGTCGTCGGCAAGAGAGCGATATGCATTCATATCCAACCTAAGTGAGCTGACTTTCTTCCACAATAGGTAGAGGAACACCAAGCAAGCCGCAGTTAACAGCGACAGTAGTATCAAAATAACCCCTGCGGTAGAAATACCACCTCCTGAGCTTTCCGTTTTCTGGCAATCAGAGGCTGAGAACCCAGGAAAGCAGTAGCATTGAGGCAACTTCTTATCTGTATTGAACCGGCATACACCATTCCCTCCACACACTTCGTCGTTAATTTGAGGACAGGAGGTCGGGCACCCGGCACGATTGGGTACAAAAACATCGTAGTGGCATTCCTCCGTCTCGATTACTGTAGTTTTCGACAGCGACCCCAATGGTCCGGCGGACTCATCACATAAGATGCTAATGGCAAACGACCGCCAGGAATTCTGATTACCACATTTTTCTCCGTTTTCATACCTGAGGATTATACCCCGAGACGGGTCGGCATTGTCTGCAAAGATGGCATTATCATATTTAGGGTATGCCGCCCCAAAATACGCTGCTGCATTACTCACCTGCAAGCTCCCACGTCATGTTTCCACCGCCACTAACATCACCTCCAAGCCTTTGGCACTCATATTCAGCGTGAACATCGAAGCGTGCCACTTGGAATGCCGGAGCAGGACTATTCTGTATTATTCAGGAAACAAGGTTGCCTGCTGAGATACCAAGCTCATAGAACCTTAATTTGCTCAGACTCTTCAGCTTACCCCGCAATGGCGGTGCCTTTCGTGGAAGCCATGCATATTTTCACAGAAATTGAAATGGTAGGTATAGTTGTTGACGTTTCCTTGGTCATGGAAGTTTGCACGGTTATCGACGAGGACCCAGCCTTGGTTGTTCCTGAGCTCGCCCAAATTAAAGCTGCGGTGCCAAAGAGAAAGAGAGAGAAAAAGAAAAGAGAGAAAAGTGGTGCGCCATCGTCGCCATTTTGCCATAGATACGGACTTACCTGGCATTTCCAAAGTCACGACTGCAACCATTGGCATCGGCTCTTGTGATGAGACCCAGTGCCATCACTAGCAAGACCGTAAGACCGCTCGAATGTGCTGGTAGCCTCGGCATCTTTGCTTTGTCTGTTCCTTTGGCAAGCTTTTGGTGTATGCACCGGAACACAAGGAGAACACGCACCCCGTGTAGCGTATTAAGTCCACTGTCCTAATGAGCTGGGCTGTGTACACCTGCAACAATACCAATGTTCAGGAAGTGGATGAATCGTGAAAGATAAGCCGAGGGCCCGGGCATACCGCGCGCTCCCCCAGGCCGATCCGGCTCGCAGATACCGTTTGTTTTCTTCATTGATTTATGGTTTGTTTTAATTGATAACTAGGTTGTAGGAAGAAGACAGTCTAAAATTACTCCACCGTCAGTGCATGCAAAGAAAAAGCATGTGTATTCAACACAGAGGGAGGAATCTTGGATGTTCATTTCTTGGAACCCGCATTCAAAGATTGCTACACCAGTACAACAACTAAGGCATGTAAAACAAAGGATCGTCTGCTGCAGGTGGGATTCAACATGCATAGGCGCACCACTTGGCATCACAGCACACGATTCTATGGATTCCGTTCACCCATACAAGCTTCTCTACACTCACGGAGAACAGCAATCATGCAGATCATGGTTTATTGACTTGTGAGGCCACTACAGTTTACAGTTGGAGAACACGCAAACACACGTACGCAACTATCGGCAATGGACAATACATCGAAAGCCTCTAAAGTGCATGTTGTACGTTATAGCGCCTGCGATAGTGCGTTAGCCTGGTACTGCTAGTGAGTCCACCCCTGCGAATCCGATGGGGCGGCAACGCGAATAAGTCGGACAGAAATGAACGTCGGGGTGAGTTAGGGAAATTTATTCTTCTTACTGAATTGACATGGATCCTGTTTGAGTGCTGTGCACCTTCAGACAAATGGATAAAAATGCACACTAGACGAGGAGAACGTCGAACGAGGTTCTTCTGTTGGTTTTTTATCTGTGATTCTACAGGCAACAGGTTAAGGGATCAACAGTCTTTCCAACCGATTTCACATCAACTGAACGGATATCTCCCTCATTTGCAGGAATTTCCTGATAGACAGGTCAAACCCTGCTGCGTAAAAATCCGTCGGGTCCTCGTATCCGTGGTTGAGTGACATATTTTTTCTCCTTCTATGAATCAACAGTACAGATATCGAACACACACAGATGCTCCTATTATTGTTTCCAGAACGTACGGCGCTGTTTAAACGCTTACCCCTTGCCTACCGACGAGAAGCGGTCCTACGGTACAGTTACTTACTCTGGAAGCGAGAGTTCCGGCTTGGAATTGCGCTCTTGTCCCAGCTTTGCGGACTCCTCATGGGGCATCGTTTGTTTTTCTTTATACTTTAGCCTTGTCTTGTCTCTCCACGTGTCCACACTGAACTGCAAGAACTCCTCCGCTTCCACTCACCACTTGGCTATCACTTACCGTTCCTCTGATACCGTCAAGCGAACAGACCTTATCTATAATCGCTCTCTGAGCAATACATTTGTGCTGAATGGCTCATAACATAGTCACGGGTGTTACTGAAACACTGGAGCACTAGCAGCCACTGGCCACTGCTGTCACTGCTGAGCGTGACTGCTGAGTTCGTATGGGGTCGCAATGCGACCTCCAAACACCACATTGGTATTCTATACATCATCAGCCGACGCTTACCGTGTTTTCTAGAGCTGACATGAACAAAATTTTTGTTGTTAATTTAAGTTGTTCACCGTATCGTTGATCAAAGAAGCTCTAACTAAGGTGGAGGAGATGCCTAGCAAGAAGCAGCAGAAGCAAGACAACGAGGTTGCCAAGAATGCTGATACATACCTTGTACGTCATTGTGCCATGATAGTTGGACATTTAGCTGTGTACAATAGACGCTCTGAGCCTCTGACCCACCTACGTGTGTGAATGCAGCAACGTATCGAGCATCTCCTCGATAATTTCTCGAAACTGAACCGGAAAGCTGAAAAAGCCATACATGAAGCCGAAAAGAAAAAATCCAGGACAGGCGATCCGCAATTCGCAGAGGTAAGAGCTCCTGTTTACGGTGTGCAGTAGCAACCAGCTTACCCGGCAACATGAACACCTGGTCCTCGCAGTTCGTTAAAGAGGCAGAGCAGCTCAAAACCGACTACCTGTCGTATAAACAGTCTCTCAAAGAAGATATGGAGCGAATCGAAAGCGAAGATATTAAAAAATCAAAACGGGATAAACTGCGACAACTCCAAGAGCGATATCGTAGCAACAGAGAAGAATACAAAACTTTGGGTGTAGAGGACTACGTGCGGGAAACAGATCGAGATGAGCTCATGAAAGAAGCCCGCGAACGTACGTTACTCGGAGAATGTGATATCACTCCACCATTCATACAACTCTTGAGTTTTTCTTGCAGAAGCCGCGCAAGAGCAACCAAAACCGGGTCAAAGCAAGAATGATTATCTTCTCAATCAGGCGACAGGAACGGCGAAGAAAACCACTGAACAGCTCCGGGAGGGTCTCCATGATGTTAACCAGGCTAAAGCAACCGCAGATCAGGTGGCAGTGACGCTTCAAGAAGATCGAGAAATGATTCAAAATATCTCTCGCAATGTAGACGAAATTGAATCGGACCTAGCGATCAGTCAGAAATTACTCACCCGGTTCATCAAGCGACTGTACACGGACAAAATTGTCATCGGGTTTACCTGCCTTATCGTCTGTGCGTTGGCAGCAATCATTGCTTATGTTGCGGTCGAAGGAAATGGAAGCCTTGGTAGTAACCCTGATACACCCCAGTAAGAAGGGATTGAGTCGAACTCTATCTTGTATATAAGTGAAGCGCATTTTGGTGACGATCCGCCCTGTCCTCCCGGAGTAGGAATGCAGGCATTGCAAGTATACACCTCCAATTTCTCCTACATTCCTTAGTGTCACAAGACTTTCCTCGCACCGCTCCCCGTAACAGTTCTTCAGAAGCATGCATCAAGTTGTTAACAATAATGACTAGTCCCGCTGTACAACTTGAACGACGGGGGGCAGGGCTCACCGCTGTCAAGGCAGCCAGTACTACAACCGACAACATGCGCACCACTATTATCACTAGGTAGTTGTTAATTTTCCCAGGTGTTGCGTCTATTCGTTCATTGAGTTTTGCTCGACAGGTATAAGCACATCCTGTATGCGTTTCTGGTTGCACTTGCTCCTCCGTCATTGACATACAATTAAAGGCCCTCCCGTTGAACGCATCTTGCTACCCTTTAAGCAAAGTTCATAACTTGTAGTGCGCACACGAGCATCTGTGTCGTGTGCATGTAGCAAAAGAGCCCGGGACATCATGCCCAGTAGTAAGCAGAAGAAAAAGGGGGATGCKCAGAATGCCGATACCTATTTGGTACGAGACACATCAGACAAGCCTCACTTTTTTAGATATTATCCCCCGTCCCCCTCAATGGACGCGTGTGCGTGTGTGTCTGCAGGCTCGCATAGAAGGTGTCATTGAGCAACTTGAAAGATTGACGAGAAGAGCCGAGAAAGCAGTGGATGATGCTGAAAAGGGAAAACGGGACACAAACACATCCAAAACATGTTTCGACGTACGATATAGCGACCGATTCATGCCTACTCCAGGCACAATATTTGCTGTATTTGTCTTGTCGGGAGGAACGCAGATACACCAGCAACGGGAAGAGTTGAAAGCGAACTACCTCCGATTCAAAGGCAGTTGTAAGGAAGATATCGACCGTATTCACGATGAAGATACACAGCGGGAGAAGCGCACTACTCTCCGCAAGCTGCAAGATCGATATCAGAAAACAAAAAATGACTATAAGGTACTTGGAATTCTGGACTACGTGAACGAGTCCGAACGGGAGGAGCTGTTTAAAGGTGTCGATGCAAGTAAGTACCAGCTACCTGTGAGGACACACTGACTAACCTTGATTTGCTCTGCACTCGAGAAACAGATGCAAACTCGGAACGCAAGCCTGGGCAGTCAAAGAATGAACACTTGTTAGGGCGAGCTCAAGATGTAGCTCAAGATACTACACACAAACTGCGGGAAGGACTGAATGACGTGCGCCAAACCAATGCTCAAGCAAATGAAGTAGCCATTACACTGCATGAAGACCGAGAAACTATCAGTAGAGTAACAAAAAACCTGGACGACATTGAATCGGATTTGGAAATTAGTCAGAAACTGCTCACAAGATTCATAAAACGGCTCTACACGGACAAGATCATAATCGCGTTCACGTGTCTTATTGTGTGCGCACTTGCAGGAATTATAGCCTACAAGGTCTCGGAAGATCAATAGAACATCGGTGTTTGCCGTTCACTCGATCAGTTGCACATTTTTAACTAAGCCTACACCTTTCTCCCATATACCTGCGACTATACTCATTAGATGAGATACAACCTCTTTCCGTCGGTCCGCAGAACCTTCGCCGTGACCAACATTAGTCAGTGTCTCTTGGATATCCTCGCCAAGTTGGTTCTGCTTCAGCGAAATATACAGAGAGCAATTGCCTTGCACCATGCCGTTTCGAACACTGCGGAAGACCAAAATGGATCTGCCATAAGATCGCACCAGCTCATCTACGAGCAGGGACACGGGGTCAAAACCTGGCATCATCTTCACCCGACTTGCACCAAGCATATTCTTATACAACATTACTTGCAGTTCTGATTCCTGTTGCGTGCCTTCGTGACGACTTTGCGAAGCTACCTCAAGACCCCTGTCCCGGATACAGTACCATGATCCCAGGCAAGGTCCCAAGGCTTGGTCGTCTAGCTCCGGTCCCACCTGAAAACCATCATTTCGCGGCATCGACGAATTGTTCAAACGAACAACAATATCGTAATCATCAATGTAAGGAGCGAAAGCGACCTTCCAGCATTCCCTAAAGTTTCCTAACAGCTCCGTTGTCACGGGATCTCCCGGCGAGGTACAAGCAGAAAAGTCGGACAAAAACGGTATCGCTTGGCAAGTAAACCGGCTTCGTATTTGCTTCAAGAAGCCGTCTTTCCGAATATTCGAAACGGGACATTTCCGCTGAATTCTCAAAGAGTTATCCATATGCATACACCATAGAAAAGAGGTGAGCACCTCCTCGGCATCTCTTGCAAGCCTCTGAGTACGGTAAAGTACAGCTCGGTTTGGCGCGTCTGCTGTCCACTGTGGCCTCCAGAGCCCCCGTTCATACGGTGTTACCAAAAAAATCGATGGTCCACCATCTCCAAGACTGTGGCTTTGATCCTTGTTTTTCCCTCTCACTTGTGCAAAGCGCTGCCATAAGGAAGATCTATCGGTGGGGGATGAGAGCGATTCAATATCTACTAGTAGCGGGTTTGCATGCCAGTCGAAACTCCACAGCAGCCTCAGAAACCTCAAAAAGCCCATTGCGGCGCTTTGAGGTGGCAAATTAGGTCTAGAATCGCAAAAAACGCTTGCCATTAGCAGTTCAACTGCTTCTACAGCAAAATGCTCATGCAGGAGCATATGGGACTCCAGCCATGCACTTGCCAAACGAACAGCTTCTCCATACGCTGGATAATACGACGCAAATGCAGAAACAGCCGAAAAATGGCGAGGCTTCAAAATAAAGTGTTTGTATAGGAAGCAGGCTTCTCTTTGACATTGACTCACAGACCTACCCGCAACCTCCGCTCTGCCATTCTCTAGTACCCTGCGCTTCTTACTTTTCGGTGCTGTAGCTGTTGAACCTACATTCACATATCCAGGAACTTGCTCCATAGGGTCTGCAAAAGCTACTCCGTATCCTCCCAGGAGATATGTGCTGCCAATGACGCTGCTGGCAGGTTTTAGAGACCCTTGGATGAGCAGACGAAGCTCATGTGGAACAAACATCCGCAATCGAAACACTAAACCTTCGTAGAAGACTTCAATAAACTCGCGTGTAACTGTACAATGAATTTGCTCCAATCCAAGCATTTGCTCTAAATCCTTCTTGATTTGCAGATAGAAACCATGCTTTGCTGTTCTTAAAGCTTCTAGATCTTCTGGCCACTTGGATGTGTTTTCAAAACGGAGCATGAGCTCGTGAACGTTGGGGCACATTGAAGCCATATTACTCGTAGTCAATGCTGCATCAGCATTTTCATAAACCGAAGAGCCGAATGCAGCCGGATGAGGACATGGAGGACACAAAGCAGTTTGCCGGAGGGAAGATCCCACAGGGAAAACATCCACCAGACGAAGAGGGACACCTTCCACCATTCTCAAAGCACGGGTTAAACTGTCAACTATGCTCATAGCTTTCGATGATGCGCTCTCGGCAGACTGAAACCATTGCTGGGCGGATTTTCCTGCATTGAGCCCAAGTCTAGAGGCGTAGTCTGATGTAAAATATAGCGGCACTTCAAGACTTAGAGAGGGAATAGAAGACGACACATTCACCGCCTGATTGGAAACACTAAAGTGTGTGCTCAACAAATGCGAGATGATAAGCGCAACTATGTGCTGTCGTTGTAAGGTACTTGCGTTCCAGACAACTGCCTGAACGATTGAGCCGTCCGCAAAACGACGAAGTTCCGCTTTCGATCCCCAAAAGGATGAGAATTCCTGAGTCGCTCTCTTTTCCTCAGCGTCAGGTCCTCGGTCGACAAGCCTTTTGGCATGAACAGGATGTAGATTTACTGCTATCCATGCGGCTTGTACTTGGGGTGGTGAAGCATACAGGGGCCAACGCAATTCTAAAGGAGAGCACCACGGGTAATCACAGTATTTGCTTGAAAGCCGGAATATTGAACGTGCACTACGTATGTTCAAGCAATCTTTCTTCGAGCTGTCGATAAGCTCCCTCAGTGCTTTGGCATACGGGTTCTCAAAAGCAAAATAGAGTCGTAACTGAGACACCCTGTTGGACAGGCCACGTGTAAGAATATCGAACATCAGGCGCTTAGCAGCGTATTCCCACCGCTCGTTGCCTACAGCATTTGCCTGTGACGTAGTATACGCGTCCGCCAAATGTTTCTCCCTTTGCTGAACGGTTGATGACGCAAGGTCCGAATACCAGTCCTTGCTGATACTGCCGCGAATATCATCCTTGAACGACTGGTTTGTTTTGGCTAACTTATAGACACTCTCATGAGGAGCAGCCCGGTCATCCATCGGGCAACGCGGAAATGGCGACGTAATAACACGATCAAATGACCGAATAGGGTCAGTTTCCGCAAAAAATACCTGCTCGAAGCTTCTACTGAGACCACAGTGTTTCACCGTATGAACCGAGGCCGCAGCAGGCCCCGAATGGCTATCCACTTTTCCACTATTTTTTTCTTCTTCGTGTTGTGAAAATAGCGCCTTCAAATGCTTGTTTGCTGCTCCCGACATCCCAACGGCTGTTAAGGCCAACACGGCATTTCTTTGAAGCTCTCCTGCTCCGTCTTTCGTCATCCGAGCTGCAAGATTCGAAAACCCGGATGGATCCACCAAAACACAATCAAACTCTTTACTGAACTCAACGAGTGGTACCGGTTCCTCCGTTCCATGACCATTTAATTCCCTCTCATTGGCGACACGCCTTCCAGAAGCCGCGCCTAACCCATTTTGCCCCGCAGGGCTACCACTAACACTATCTACGTTATCTGTGCTAGAATCAGTATCAGACTCTTCATTTTCAGTTGATTCATCGTCGCTATCAGTTTGATCGTCTCCGCTCGTTGATACGTTCGGGGGCTGGTGATTCCCACCCAAAACCCTACGTAGCGACCAATGTTTTTCACACAAATTATTTTCAGCCAAGAATTGTAATACCGCTCTCAGTATCTGAAGTACTGTCATCTCCGAAACCACTACTTCTCGTCGTATCAACAGCACCACTATAGCAGTAATTAAGAAGCCGTTCACACTATCAGGCTGGCGAGACATTCCTTTGGAATTCACCCACCTTTTGAGAAAAATAATTGCATCGACAGCATTAGGCACTTCTAATAATGCGCTGTGGAAAGCATAAAGCGATTCTTTCATAAACATATCACCCGCCACAATGCTGTTGTAGCAGGGAGTCGAAGGTTGAGGCTTCTCTCGGTGTGAACGTCGTTGGACGTTGTTCCAGTGCGGCGCCAATTGAGAGCGTTTGAAGACACGGTCGGAGACACGGGCGTGAATCCGAATCGCAAAATCCTTCATAGATTCACCCACTTCAGTGTTTTCATTGTTCGCGCTTGCGGTATCATGTGAATCCTGGCCGCTGGAGTTCCGAGAAGGGGTATTGTGGTATTGCAGTCGAATGCACGACTTAACTTTATCATGGTGGATAGCGGCAATATCCATGTAACAGTCCCCGCTTTTGATATCCGGATGATTCAACAATTGCGATACAATCGCTCGGAGATACAACTGCTTCTTATCGAAATACGCATAGTTTTTAATATCTCGTTCCTCAAAGCACTCGTCAGGAATCTCTACGGCTAAGTCCACGTTCAAGACAGGTTTAGTCATTGTATGCAGCAAAAAGCTTCCCACCACGTCAATGCTACTGGGCTTCTCCCATTTCATCTCCACCGGCTGCACACACTTATGGTACAGAGGAAGCCCTGGAAAGGGATGTGTGGCATCCTCCAAAGTTGTGCCTGGTTCCGGACCGTGTTGAGACTCTTCCAGGAACGATTTCAGTTCAAACAGTTTACTTTTCAGAGCCTCGAACTCCGTGTGAGCATGTCCCTCTTCACCATGGTGGTTCTCCCCCTCTCCACCTAATACAGCCAATACGCGTTTCTCAGCAATATACGCTTCCACATGCTGCTCCAGGAGATGACTGCTCTCCGACGAAGCAACCAAGGGGGCAAGAGCACTCGTCTCGGTAGACATTATTCTCGATCAACTACAGCTTCCTTCACTTCTCTAGGATACGACAAACCACCGTTATCACATCCTAAATACGCGAGAAGGACCTGGTGGTGTCAGTCAGCCACTGAACTTCACAAAGAGGCTTCTAGTACAACCACTGGTCAACCGGACAGGACCACGCTTGTCAACAGACGGGCTGTCGGTACATGGATGGGTTTTCTTCTCATGCTCAAAGGCAAATACGGTTTGAACTAGAATTACATGAGTGGGAGCACAAAAAACAAGCAGAAGCCACACGTCGGATAATTGTTGATATTAACTTCACACCCCGTAAGGGAAAGAAATGAGTGGTAATGCAATACAGTAACAATCTAGTCCTCCTCCGATTCCTCCTCCTCGTCGTTTTGTTCAGAGGATAATTGACCCAAGCGCTGGGCTAGTTGTTTCTCGTCCTCAGCTGACGTGACATAGGGTGCCTGAGCCACAGTCATACTGCCCTTCTTCGTCTCGATGGTACTTCTTATTTTTTCCATCACTTGGCCTAGAGTTTCTATGGCTGTGTCTTTGCTGATATGTCTTGTAAGCAGTACGTATGTGGGGGGCGCGACGAGCTGAATATCAACCTCGCATTCTTCGGTGCTGAGGGCTTTACCTGCCATGAGGGCCTCTTTAATGGCATCAATACCTTCATAATGGAGACACGTGACATCCACATCGGCTCGCACTCGCACCGGTTGAGGAGCCATTTTGCGATGAATATGTTCCAACAAAGTGTTGCGTTCAAGTTCTGATATTTCCAGACCTTGCAATACGCTATCTGGGTCACTGCACAGTAAAATACACAATTCAAATTAACACAGTCGTCAAAGGACACGGCGCTGATCAAAACCACCACGTACATAACAACTTTCTGAAATGCATCATATGCATGCCCGTATAAACGATACAACGGCCATCCGACTCTCTCATACACATCTTGGAGGCTGGTCTTGGCAGCTTCGGAGACATGACGCAAGATGCTATGCACTGTTTTTGCCTTATTATACCTATCCTCGCATTTTGCTCTATCTTCCGGAGATACACGACGTTTCGACAAATCGATATATCCTTTCTCCTGGTCTACACGTACCACCATGACCGGTTCATTGGTACCAACTCTGAGTAATTTATTGATACTTCGAATACGACGACGTGAAAGTTCCGACAGCAGGACCATTCCTTCAATGTTATTGTATTCGAGTAGTTTCACGTACGCACCCATTTCTGCACACAGATACATTCACGTCATCATTACACATTAACACACACACGAAAAGTACTTTTTTGTATATGAGGCAGGTCCAGTCCCTATGGCACGAAAATACATGCCCCCAGGGAGTCAGCCAAGAAGGGCTCCTTTCCTGCGGTGGTTTGTGCCGCCAGAGAGAAGAATGAGGGTAACGTACCTCCAATGTTGAGAATATGGACCATGACGACCTCCTCGATCTCTGGGAACTCTTTTTCATAGAATCGACAGGCTTGGGACAATATGCGCTCGCTCTTATCTTCTTCGCTCTCTTTATTCTTATTTTGCTTCTTTTTCCCTTTACCACCACCCTCGGCGGCTTCGGCGTTGGCATGCTGCGTTTCCTCGGCACCCATCATATAGTCATCATCTTCATCATCATCGTCCATAGGGTGCATATAGTCATTATTCACCACATCTGTCACGGGAGGGTCCCGGAAGCTTACAGACGAATTGCTCATTTCTGCGCCCCTACTCAAACAAACACGCGCACACAAACAAACGAAATGATGCGTTAATATTCAAAGAATGCACATACACGAAAAATTAGACACAGGAAATAGCGTCTCTACCCTATACGAACTCCAAAAAGAAAAACAGGGTGCTGTTGTCCCGTCCGGGCCTAGCTCCCGGGGCTTGAAACTTAAGTTACTTAACTTTACACATGTGTATTGGTTGAACTACGGCGGCTTCTTGCTGTCGTGGAGATACCAGAACTGTGTGTATTGTTCTGGATTAGATCCAATTATCACCTAGATAAATAATACTGTATCAATAATTTACTTTGCCTCTTTGGAGGCGTCGACATTTTCGGGTTTGGAGAAGTCCTCTACTGTACTTGTACAAGTAGTTGTACAATACTGTAGGTGTATAAGAATTGGTTTCTTTCAAACGTGCAACATAAGCTCTGTTTTTGTAGAGCTTCCACCTTTTCGTCCATAAAATAACAATCACTCTGATCATTTGGTCCAAAAGGTGGAGATAGAAAAACGAAGAAGTCAAGAAGACGTATTTATGTGAGCGTGTGAGGCTCCACGTTGTCGTCCGTAAATGTACTCAAATGGTTCAAAACTGTCCCATGCGGCTTCGGGGACGACGCGATCAAGTTCCTCAGGAGAATTGCCAGGAAAGCACCGGGCTCTCGCTGGGGACCGAGGAAGATGCGGAACTTTCGAAGTTTCACTTACCGAATCCTGTGCTCCCTCGTATAGTCCTCCAAGGGCCTCGATACGTCTTTTTCTCGCGAGGCACTCCATCGAGCACAATAGTACATAATTTCGCCCGGTATCCCGCGCTATTGCCGGGACACGTCTGTAAGTTCCAGGATATGCTCCTGGGGAGCAGCAATGGCTGAATGAAACGGCGGTAAATTGGGCTTGAGAGAGCCTGAGGACAGTAAACATACTGAGACGAAATTTCATGGGTGAGCGAAGAACAAGTGGTATTTTCTTATTAAAGGCAACTTCGCATTTGAAACGGAGATATATTGACCACCGGTAACTTGTTGCAGAGATCCCCCAAATTCAGCTACCCGAAACATTGCCAGGCTCTTACTTCATTCAGCACCGCTAGATGCTTTAGTAGAGCGTCAAAAAATTGCGCCCCAAGCGCTCTGGTTAGTCATGCTTAGACGTCCCCCAGGTATAGCACTGACTACTATCAGCACTCCTATGGTTGTGTGCTGAAGTACAGCATCAATGGGGTCAATTCAAATACGGGCTTCTCGAGTCTTACCACTCCTTTCCTTTGGTTAAAGTTTGTAGTACTGCCGACGTACTTTGTCGGTTTCTACCAATGAAGTGCACAGCGGATGCGTCGTACTCCAATAAGCATCACTGTCAGACTGACAGGCTCAAACATTAGTCTCGCGGGAGCCATGATTCATGACAGTTCGGTGTATCATCTACAAGCATTGGCTATCGTTTAAGCGCTTTAGCCACATATTAGGCGGTCTTGCCCCGTTCCCATTAACTTCCTGGCTTCAACTTGCTCCCATCCCCTTCGACAATCATGTAAATTATAATAGCTAGAACAGCACAGGCAATCAGTCCAGTCAAGGCAATGATAATTTTATCCGTGTAGAGTTTCTTCACGAAGCGAACCACCAGACGTTTGCTTATCTCTAAGTCCGATTCGATTTCATCTACATTCCTGGTTATATTCTCGATTTTCTCCCGGTCTTCTTGCAACGTAATAGCCACCTGATTAGCTGTGGCCTGCGATTGTTGAACGTCACTGAGTCCCTCTCGTAGCTTGCTCGTAGTATCTTTAGCAGTGCTGCTTGCCTGGTTCAGCAGCTGGTCGTTGGTTCGTGCTCCATGTATGGGATTTCGTACTGCAATTCCTTATACACAAGAGATATGGATTAGCTTAACATGAGTTTGCCGTTGTCTGCTTTTAAGACCAGCCAATATTCGCGCTTACCATCCTTGGCTTCTTTGAGTAGTTGCTCTCGGTCCGATTCTTTGACGTAGTCCTCCACTCCCAGCGTCTTGAAGTCCTCTCGGGCTGCCCTATATCTATCTTGAAGAGACTTCAAGGATGTTCGCTTTTCCCCCTTAATTTCCTGATCAGATATCCTCTCCACATCCTCTTTGCAACTTTGTTTAAATCGTACAAACTTGTTTTTTAACTCCTCCCGCTCCGTCAGAAACTGGAGACCAAACCAAGGAGAATACGGACTCATACACGCACCCGAGAGGGGAGACAGAGAAAACGGACTTACTTGTGCGAAATCTGTCTCTGAAGAGCTGTTCGACTTGCGTTTCTCTGATTGTTGTATGGCTTTCTCAGCTTTCCGGTTGAGTCGTTCATGGTTGGACACCACATTTTCCATGCGCGCCTGCCTCATAGTACACGTACACATACATACGCACATGCGTGTATTGACTGACACTGCTTGCTAGCTCACACATCGAGCGACGTACCAGATAGGTGTCTACAGTCTGCACCACTTGCTGATCCAGACGCTCCTGCTTCTTCTTGCTGCTGCCAACCATGGTACAGTATTGGATTCAATTCACCCAGGATTATTGTCATTTAATGTACACTCTTGCGTAGTTCCAACGAAAGACAGACAAGGGGAAGTATCAGCTTAATCGTCAATCAATCCCCTAAGTAACAGGGAGCCTACAACGAAGAAGACTCCAGAGTCTAGACTCAACAACCTCCCGACTGCGACTCCTGCAACATGTATCTGAGTGGGAACGCAACGTTCCGAACACAGTTAGGGTCTCTGGTAACACTATGGTACGACAAAAATTGCTGGCATGATGCGGTACATTGTGATCAAAACTTGGCGCTGTATCCTACCGGTAGCAAGTGTAATACAATGTACAATGTACAGTAGGGTGGAACGCGGGAACGTGGTGGTGGAAGGAGTTTGTACTTCGGAGTCAACGATAGGGTCCCTAGGAGCTCATGTCGAATTAAGTGTTCATACTTTGTCGCATAGCTTGTGTGTGAGTGTCACTCTGGGGACTGGGAATGCAGTATTTGGTCTTTCTTATACTTCGAGGACGTACAGTAAACGCCATTGGTTAGCGTCCGAATCCGCACTGATCATTTCGAATGGAACTATGGCCGGAGCTGCAAGTGTCAAATGTTCACGCAAACATAGTTACGTAGCTTTGTACATGAACGTTTGATATGTTACAGTGTTTCTCTCACTAAAACATGCTTATACATGACCACAGCTGCTGGGGCGCGGCATACACGTATGTACAACTTAAACTGTATCTGTCAAGCTGGCGAGACGTGACCAGATGAAGACCGACGAGCGTCCATGAAAGAAACATCGAAAGACCATGGGAAAGAAGCAAGAACCATGCCAACCGCGATATTTCTATTCTAATTCTACCCGGGTACTGGTAGACGTGGCAAAGTGCAAGTCACCCACGGTTGACCAGCTTGTTTGGCACATGTGGCCTCATCTGTCACCCCGGTTCGCCATCGCCAACGAATCAACCAGGCAGAAAATGAATGAGGGCGAGCCCAACAAGCAATTATTTCAGTGTTGAGACAGCTGTGCGACTGGTAGCCTTTTCCGCTCACGATTGACATTCAGAATAATTCAGTACCGGCAAGTTACCGCGGGTAATTACTAACTAGTATCAGTTCGCAACCAGTGGGTCGCAACACGTGAGCGAGAAGGTTAATTCTTGGACCAAGATCATGAAATTAATGAGTGTTGTTGATTAATCATGTAAATAGGGCATTGTTGAATCAATATAGTTTCGTTCACATACGGTCTCTAAACGCCCATCTTCGTGCTGTGCTAAGTGAGGAGGACCAGACAGTTTTGGACCCCCGGTCGCATACATATATGTAGTGTACAAACGCATAGCATGCGTTTAGGGCTGGGAGAACTTGGATGAGGTAGTGCAAATACTCTTCTAGTATGCCGGCATCGGCTAGTAAACTGCAGAAACAGACTCCTGGCGTGAATGGGGACGCTCCGCCCAAAATCACTCGCCGTTCTCTGTACTTTGCTGCCTTAATTTGTGCTCTCCTTGTCCTTTTGTCAGTGGGCTTTTACGCTACATTTGTACAATTTGAACCGCCAAGTTCGACGGACGAGTACTTGTGGCAGCCATCATGGACGTACAATGCCTCTGCCAAGGAGTCCGTCCGGGATGATGTTCTTTCAGCAACTGACACGGAGGAAAGTGGGAAGTCGCCACGAGATTCCTCCGGAGCCGAAGAGGAAAAGAAAGAAAAAGAAGACAAGAAGAAAAGCAAACCCTCAGTTAAAAAACGTGTTTCTTACTCGAGGGCGAGATTAAGGAGACCAAGGACACCGCCCACCCGCAGAAGTCCTCCGCGCAAACCGATAAGGAGACCGCCCACAAAAAAGGATACAAGTAAACCCAAACAAGCTGATACAGATTTTCCCTCGAAGGAGGAGCTCGCTAAGGATATGCCTGTGGGGACGGATGGTCCGTTGGGATGCAAAGTGCTTGCAGAATACAAGTCGTATGTTGAATCAGAAGAGAAGCTCCCTTCTAGGTTGAGGAAAAAGATAATTGTTGATTGGAGACCGAGTCTACATGTGCTTCGTCTGGTAATCCCTAATTGTGGGCAGTACTTTTTCAAACTCTCGTGTCGTCCGACTCTCAGTTACTTCTGGGGAAGACAAGAGTGGCCTGAAATTGTTGGCCATGAGCTAGACAAAGCATTAGGGTTTGAGCTAACGTATCCCACGATTGGTTTTATGCTACCCATGGATGCACTTTTTCCAGGGAGGGCAAGCCGCGTCGCAGCGCGATGTGTGTTTACTTATAATAATGATAGAGTGCTTACAGGTGCTTTGATGCGCTCGGAAAAGTTTGTCCCCGAAGCAGTATCTTGGTACAGATCCAAATGCTCTAAAAGAGACATTACATTTATGAAAGATGTATTCAAACTCACTCTGTTGGATTACTTTCTACTCAATACGGATCGGCACATGACAAAGAACTGGTTCCGAGAAGGCGACAAAGTCGTGGCCGCTGATAATGGCGCATGGTCATTTCATGACCACAACTACATGTGCGACCAAGAAAGATATCTTGAGGGCATGTTATATCCGATCGAAGTATTTCGCGGCAAAATGGGAAAACGTGCGTGTCCTGTCTTAGAGAATTCTGAACGCCCAATCTGCGAACTGGTTAAGCTTGTGCGACACACGAATACTCTAAATTCATTCCTTAATTCTTCAACAGGCTGGAAGAAACCGTTTGAAGAGGCATTGGTCAATGATCAATGGTTTGCGACGATGCCAAGAATAATGCACCAGAGAGGGTTAGTAGGAGTGGAATTGATGGGGGAGATTCTATCCAGGAATATGAGCAACTGCCACGCTTCTATTAACAGTGTCGGCGTGTCGCAAGGATCGGATGTAGGGAGTAAAGATGTTATTCGTTTTGTTAGTGGTGAAATATCAGCACGCCTTGCTTTAGCTCAGAAGACTGTACACAAATGTTTGGAAACAGGCTTATAGTGTCTCAGATGTAACCGATGTCGATATCATTCTCAGCTGCTACAGTTGGCAACCCTGCAGGGTTGAATCCATCGCTACTAGTGAGCAGACGAGGCCGGACTGCCCAGCTAGACGGCAATTTATTGGAGTCAGTGACTCAGGGTTGTTTGTTTGCGAATTTACTTTGAGGATCACGGAGAAATGGCTGTAGAATTGTTTAATCACCGTTGGTTTAAAAGGTGTTGAGCACGCGCCGATTAATTCTGCTCATACCAACGTCAAACTACGATCACATGGTCCTGCGTTTGTGCAATAGAGACCCTAGAAACTAGGTTAAGAGCTGTCTGACGGAAATAGAATGATACATGAATACGTTAAGGTCCATAAAGAAACTAGAAACTATGTTAAGGGCTAGAATTCGGAAACGGACGATTCATGAGCAGGGAAGATCCGGAAAAACCAGACTGTATACCTCCTCGTCCACCCATGACTGTTGGAGCTGTGCATGGGACAAACGACAACGCCGGGTGCAGTGTTTCCGTTGTACAGTGTAGTCTGTTCGTCGTTTCCGCACTCATGACATCCACCAATCACTCATCATTACATAGAACGATCATTCACCGTTACCATTCAAGTTTTCATGACGTCATTGGATCCTCCCGTTTGCAGTGTTTCTCAGTTTCCGGTTCTCGACTTCCTCGCCCTTGTATGGCTCCCTTTACAACGAGCGAACAAGAGATTATCCATGCCATTCTTTATCAGTTGATGGCCGATGGCGAGGCAATATAGGAGCCAAATACCGTTGTGTTTCTTGGGGGTACTTAACCCACATTTGATAGTAGATGAACCGCAATTTCGCGGCTACTTCCCAGTCTGGCACGAGGACCCCACTGGTTGGTCCCGCCACTTACGTATATCTCTGTGCGTGGGTTGTGCTGAGAGAGTCCCCGGCTGGAACCAAGAGCGCAAGCGATCACAATATCGTCGATTGCGCATACACAACTCAAACAGAACAAACACTTACAAGTATGGATTTGCCAGCTTCGTGCCAAAATGCACAGGCCATACTTGTCCACCATGAGTATGACCCGACAGAACCAGATCGACCTGAAATTTGGCAACAATGGTAATATGAAGAGGTTGATGTGCCAGTCCTACGATAGTCCTATTTTCGAGACGGTTACCGAACGCCAAAACAGGATCTGTATTCACACCACCGCTTCCGACGCGCCTCACGTAGTCCTCTATACCAGATAGATAAAAACCTTCCATGGAATGAAGATGATTGAGCATTTCTTCCGCAGGAAACCGCGTCTCTGGCCAGGTTATATTGGACTGACCTAGGCCTAGAGACCTTAGCAGAGTTTTGTCAGCCTCTGACAAGCGCCGAGAAGGGGGAAACAACGTGACACCGTTGACATTCGAGTAAGAAAGATTACTGTGAGCAAACAGCGTGACTCGTTCGTTGCGGAGAGGCCAAACGTTCAGTTCCCGCAGCTCATCCATCCATTCGTCCACTTCGTCCAGGCTTACCCTATATTCATGGTTACCAGTACACATATAAACACCTCGTGTTGTCTGAAAGTCACGGAGAGGCTGGATAACTTCTCGAAATCTATCAATGTTTCCATCTAGCAAATCGCCCGTAATGACGACAACGTCAGGATTTAACTCGTTGACCTGATTCACGATAGACTGAATATTCGATTTTCCAACTGTCGGCCCAACATGAAGGTCGCTAAGGTGTACCAACCTGAGCTCATTCATGGCAGAAGGAAATGTGCTAAAGGAGTGGGATAGTTCTCGGGTGACTGGGCGTCGGTCTCCCTGAATGAAACTAGCAGTTGTTAGCAACACACATAGGAGTAGAACTGCTAAGGGCTTGACGAGAAGGAATACAATACGTCGCTTCCGTTCCGGGCTAGACAACTTTCTGTCCCCTGGAGAAGGAATCCTACACCGCTGCCAACACCAAAACACTCCACAGTACGCGCCATAGATTAGGTCCAAGGCGACTAAGTAAAATGCCACGAGACCAAGAAACACAAGTGTTCCGTATCCGAATTCTATATAGGGGTGGGGTTCTGTGCCTGACATGTCTTGCCCCGCTGATACCGCGTGTATGGCAATTATCAGCAGTACAAGAAACGTTACCGCTACTACGACGTCCGCAATGATCAATCGTCTCTTCCTCTCCCAACGCGCCCCCTTTTCTGCTTCACCTCTTGACTGCGAATTCGAAACGATTTCAATCTCTTCGTCAGGTGCTCTTGCCCCATTTTGGCGTTGTACTTCTTCGATCCCACTTGGTCCTGTTCGCTGGTGTTGTTGGACCCGAATGTCGAAATACTTCAAAACTGCTTTGGAAGGTACATACAATAAACTTGCTACACTGCATACACATAGAAACAGAGGGAAGTAGAGATAGAGAGGATGTCACGATGTACATGTGAATGAGAGAAGTTTCGCATCAAACCTACAGATAACTCATGTAGACTAGAGCCAGCATCGTTGCTATCAAGGCTGGCCATCCTCCTATCGCCAAGGAAACGCTGACGCAAATCGCCACGGCAACCAACGCGGCGACAATCACGGCCCGTGTGCCTGACCGGCAACCACACTTGTGGTCCTCAGTTCTTGCGTTTTCGCTAGTTTCCATCCTATACGGTACTAAACACCTAGTTTACAACATCTCACTGTGAAGCTCAACAGCGATCTCGAGAACTGTAAAGCTCCTTCATGTCTTCCTCTACTGTGTGATTGATCTTCTGTGGTACAAACACAAAGGAACAACAAACACGAACCATCAAATCCTACCCCATACTACCTTAATAAAGGCCAGAGACCCTGGCAGAGAGGCAGTCTGTTTTCCAACTTCAACTTCAACTTCGACTTGGGGGTGTTGCTGAGTGACAAGCGAATGACACGACGAAGAGCAACGTTTTGCTCGTTCGGACCCTAATCGATGCAGTTGGTGGTGTTTTTCGCTTGGAAGTAGTATAGAAAATTGAGTAGAAAATGGACGGGGGAGAAGGGACTTGGTCCTCGCAGCTTCAAGATGCCACCACTCGGACCCAAACGACCGATACGGACGCACATACACAGACTAAGGAAGTTCCGACGGAGACTAAACAATGTGAAGATGCCGCATCGACCCTGTTGAACCAGTATGGGAGCAGCGACACGACGTCAAAGGAGCGAGCCACTTTGGTATCGCAGCTCCAGGAGTTGCTGGAGAAGGAGAAGCGATTGATGCACATGAAGGTGATGGCAAAAGACCATGACTTGGCAAAGTTGGAAGAAGAGAATTATGAACTACGAAACAAGATCTCGCAACTGGGACATCCGTATAAAGAGAATGCTGACGACACACAGAAGACGGGGCCCGTCAGGACGCCGTTATCCATCCGCAATTTCAAAGCAGACGTGTTTGAGGAATTAACTGCACCATACAAGGATTCCGTTCATCCAGCTGGACCGCACGTACTTGATTTAACGGGTGATAAGCTCGAACAAGTTCGAGATATCCCCGCCACTGTAGAGGCTTGTCTTAACGTTCCGGGCATCGAGGGTATAGACCTGTCG
>LVLI01000309.1:0-52463 GCA_001687465.1 Halocafeteria seosinensis | reverse complement strand
CTGGTAATTGGTGCGCAGAAAGTATATTTAGAGTATTCATGGAAACAGGAAAATGACTTGTGAATGGACATGCAGAGTAAGCGGTTCTCGCAATATTTATGCGGAACTCATTGTCGTCAATCTTCCTGCTGCCGACGCGCTGATATTTGACGTGGCCCTACGAGGGTGCAACGGGCACGATTTATTCCTCTTGTTATGCCCAAATTGTTTGCACTTTGAGCACTTAGTGGCCCTGCGCATTGTTTGCTCATCAATTCCTCGAAACCGTTCATGGTTTCCTGGGCGCCCAGGCCCACTCGGAGCTAATGAGGGTACCTGCAAATGTGTATTTGACAATTGCGCAAACTCCAGTACGTCCTCCTTAGACACTGCCCGGAATCGCTGGTTAAGAGGAAACTGTAGTCTCCATGTACTGACATGGTAATAGTTGTTCGGGAAGATCGAATGTGGAGGCAAACCGGCGGCTCTACCGGCAATATACACGTGAGGGCAGGGCTGCGCTTTTACTTTAGGAGTCCCGCAAGAGCACTGGAACGTTGTCAAATCCACATCTCGGCAGCGTTTTCCCGAATGTAGCTGTACTGAAGGAGTATTGCTCCGGGGCCTCCATATTTGTGTTGTGGATGAGTATCGACGACGAACTAGTTCCAAGGCCTCCAATATTTCTTCTCCAGCCGGCGTGAGTACCTTCTCTTCTGATACTGCTCTGGAAACAGAGCGCTGCCGTCCAGCAAATCTCTTAGATTCTCCGTGAATCAAAGCTAAGAGTCCCTCAAAGAATTTGCATTTGCGCACAGGTTCCATCGCTTGGTTCATGCTTTCTGCGCAGCTCGTGGAATGATAACCCATCGTATTGACAGATACATTTTCCTCCCTGTGACAAGCTTGATATAAAAATTGCATATGTGGTGAAACTCGCATGATATACTCGTATTGGTTTGCCGGAACTTGCGCCTGCATTTTTCCTACTGCCTCACTGTAGTCATCTGCAGTGCAAGATGACACGACACTATCGTACAGGCGTTTTAGTTTGTGTCCCGCTCGACCAAAGTTCTGTGGAAAGTTTGATTTCCGATGTCTGGAGCAAAGGAAGGGATATGCTTCATTGAATGCATAAGAAAACCCTGCAGCTTCACCTTTATCCGCATCCATTATCACTGTGGTTCCTCGTTGGTCAATGCTCCCAAAATGACGCTTTATGAACTGAAAGAATTGAGTCCAAGAAACTTCACTTTTAGGATAGAGGTTGAATGCAGCGCCTAACATGATGGATTCTTTGTTCGCTCCCAGTCCCCACATTGAGAAAAGATATCCCGTATCTCTCATGTGGCATGCATCAGAGAAAAACACAGGAGGAATTCTTTCGACCGCTGTCAAAGCAGGAGCAAACGCTAAAAATGAAACAAACTGAGCACCGGGATCCAGTCCAAGTATATTGTCGGCATTCTCCCTAATGTCATGTACCAATTTCTCATCTGTTGACAGCTCCCGCTTGTACATCCGTTCCAATCTTTTTCTTCTTACCCTTTCTTTTTGGCGAGCTATAGACTCCATTCTCTCTCTGTCAATTACTTCGTATTCACATGAGTGCCCTCTCTGGCGCAGGAGTTCTGCCAGAGCAGGGATCAACTTTGTATTTTCTTCGGGTTTGCCAAGTTTCATTGTGTACGCGGTTCTCTTGACGTTCGATACCAGGGTATCACTCAATTGGGCGTGGGGTGGCAGAAATCGCTGCAAAGTGTTCTTAATGAAACTACTCGAAAGGTTTGTCGCGGGACTCTCAATGTTCGCCAGTATCTCCTTAGCAAGTTGCCTCGTGTCATATGGAATTGTTTTCCTGTTACGTGGGGGTATGGCATTCGTCGTTCTAGTTGGCGGAACGCATTTCACAACCCTCCATGGCTTCTCTGCATCACCACCCGTAGAAACGAGTATAACCGCATTGGTAAGCTGCACCAACTTTCTTACCTGGACATTGGCTAGGACAGAATGTTGCTTTCAAATCCATTGCATCTTCCGCTGTAGTCGACCGGACATGATACACTGCAACAAATGGATCCAGCAATAGAAGTGATGAAGCACTCGCATGTGACTGCCATGACGCACTCACCTTCTGCATTTGCTTTCTTTACGTTTGGAATAACTCCAAAGAAAGCACACGCTTCTGAGAATCGGAGTTCAACATCACATCTCCACAAGAACCGCTGGTTCTACTGCAGAAATGTGGGGACCCCGTTTTCAGTGGGGTTATTTGTTGGCTCCCCGTAGGATTTGAGCCTCTGGGATGGCACCGTCCGCTTTTCCAGGGCTAAATGAGCGGTTGCTGTGGGGCATCCTTGAGACATCGTGTCAGACGCTGTGGTTCTTGCCTCCATACGCCTTCCCAAATTTTCGACGGGAGGTCCACAGCGCCAAATCGAAGCAAGCACCGCTGGAGCAGAAAAAGATACGCGCGTATATCTGCATATTCTCCGGTTTTACCAAAACTCGAGCACGGGTACTTACTTGCAATATCTTCTTCCTCCTCTTTTGCTTCATTGTGGTCCCTTTGTTCATGCGAAGCGGCCGTTGTAGCGTAGTAATTTTGCTCCTGTATCTCTTGCTGTGTGCCAGCTGCTGCAGCCTGGTTGCGAGTGGTGCGTCGAGTATTCATTGCGCAAAGTATAGCTTCGTCGGATTTAGGTGAATTTTCTGCTTATGTGCCGTATTATTAGCTGTAGTTGAGTCTTACAATGCCTATCTTTATGTCCAATGAAGGACTCTGAGTTCTGAACGCCTCTTGTGAAGCTTAACGCGGCCATATGTGAAAATTGAAATTGAGCGCCTGGGTTAGAGTGACAAATGTTTTCACAAATTCGGCTATATCTGGGATATTCACAAAAATTAAACACCTGGGACCGTCTTTTCACACCCAACCTTCGAACGATTCCCAACCCGAACTAGGCGCGAGAACCTTGCCATAGTTTTGTCTATCCCAGGCATAAGCATAAGTCCTTCGTCTACAACCAACAACCTACATAATATACGCCATTAGTGGCACGGCAGGAGGGTGTTGCAAGGGAGACGTCTACGCCATCACGCTCTCTCTGCAGGGAAGATGGGAACGCCAAACTCAGCACGTGCACACACACACACACACACACACACACGCACACGCGGGCGCGTACGCCCATCTCAAGGATTATGATCGTGAAATCATCCCTTTCGCTGTGGAAACCACTACAGGCTTTGGAGCTCGTGCAAAGGGGTTATTGAAGCGGTTGTCGAAACTGTATGTCATGAGGTTGGCGTTTGTAGGTGAACGGAAGAAATTTCGGAAATTGGTGACTGCCAAGATTTCGGTTTGTCTGATGCGAGAGAATGTGCACATAATAGATCAGTTCTTGGGGGAATCTGAGGTCACTTGTAGCAAGTTTCATGATCTCAGATATTACTTTAGCTCTTTCGCCACTTCGGGATGTCTCTCCCCTGCAAGATCCTACAGATCGCATGATGCCGCTTGGTTCTCAGAGTCGCCGATCCCTCGGCCGCACAACTCAGGGCATGATGAGCTAGTTCATCCACGCGCAGTAAATCCCTTCCTGACCCTTAAGCCCAGCAGTCTGGGGTAAGCTAAGCAAGAGCCTTAGAGCTTCTGCGTACTCGGTTGGGGTAAAAGGTAGAACCTTTCCGCGGAGCTGCATAGACCCAAGCAATAGCCTCCTTGGTCAAAGCAGCTGACAATTGAAGACAACTTACCTGCATAGCAATGATAGAAAGTACGTGAACCCTACAGAGGTTTATGAGAGTTCATTGTTGCATTTTTTATGGTGATGGCCAGAGCAGTTCAGGACACATGTTTTAGTTTGACGGCACATAGAGTACTGGAAGATGATGGAGCGCTGCAGCTCGCCCAGGAATGAACATTCTAACAATCCTCTCCTTTCTAATTTACAAACCTCATGACTCGTCCTCACTGTCCAAATCTTCATATCTGGCGCCGCCGCTTGACACCGCTCCTGTAGATGGCTGTCCTGGCCGGTAAGAAGTGTTTGGAATGTGGTTGTCGTCATCATCCTCATCGTCATCCTCATCGTCTTCCTCGTTGTCGTCTTCCGCTTCTTTGCCCTCTGCTGCATCACCATCCTCTCCAACCCCCTCTTCCTGCTCTCTTGTACATGCATCTATCCACTCGCAGTATACGTCTATAGGCTCAGATAGTGCTGGGATACAGGGCTCGGCAGGGTACGAAACAATGAAGCCGATACAATGACACGCGTAACCTAGCAGCACACTTACAGTGAATTCGGCATTGAAAGTTCTGTCCACACACCCTGCAGCCAATGGTTCCTGTCTCTGCCTCCTTGTTTCTGCGAATAAGCAATGAAAGCCGACGTGCTCGATCCTGTCTTACTCACGCCATTCCACTTACAGTTGTGCCTCACAGGAACTTGGATGCCGACAGAATGGGCACCGAAATGTCTTGCTGACTGTGGGTGCTTTGGCTTTGGGGGCAGGTTTCTTTGATTTGCGTTTTCCCATTTTATAGACTTGCCTGTGGAGTCAATACATTAGTTCGAGCAATGATTGGCATGAGTGCATAAACACACAACGACTCAGTTATGACAAAATGAGTCTCCTGTGGAACGCTTCAATATCATCCAGCCAACATTTGCTTGGTGTTGTTCACTCCAAAGACGACTCCTAAAAGGCACGGTGCCTAGGCACCCCAGCGTGTGAAGCTTAATACCATGCTTGGACTACATCCACGGTGGATGATCTACCAGCTTTACATAATACTTATTGCTATTATGGATAGGATGACGTCATCAGCAAACCGTACAAAAGATTCAATGTGTATATTTGCTGAGCTTCCACGACCGCGCGATGCCAAGTATCATCCCCCGGACAGACGTATCTCACCTCACTTGCCTCTCGACCACTGAAGCAGTGTTATATTTAATTACTAGCCATTGGACAATGTCAATGTTCTCTGTAACGTCCCTGCATATACTAGGTCAATCGAAAGCATGCCTACCTCTCCTTGTCGCCTCTGGTGTCGCTCTATTTTATTGTACGTCGACGCTTTTACCACCGAAAGCATTTCCAAGCTAGAGATTCTTCACAACGTGTCGATGCTCAAATCAGTTCTCCGAAACCACGGATGAACCCGCGCTACAGGTTCGCAGACTGGTAGTAATCCGCCTGGTGACAAATATCTCAATTTTCAGCCTCCTCAGTGGAGTCCTCACCCTTCCTTATTATTACTGAATCTCAATCGACCCAACACAACACCGTAGGACTTGCGTTAGCTCGCTTTCAGCTCTGATGGACGTCTGATCGGTGGCAGACGGTTCGCTCTCACTCTAACGAGATATTTACTACCCCCTCGCCTTCAGACCATTTAAGCTTAAACCAATGAATTTTCTTTAGAATCATATTTGGTTGAATGTTATGTCGCATGTTTCCTTCGTTCATCGCGAAACGATAGATGGACTCTATTCGCCTACAGACAATTTGAGTTTAACCACGGAGATATTCTTAGGTGTTCCTCAAAATGACACAGTCTAAGCACTGCCAGTTCGTAGGCGCAAGCACCATCTCATTGTTCTGCCACTTTATTGACGTAAAATAGAACATCGTGTCAAAGTCGTTCTCTCAAGATTCTGAGCTACTGTATGCAGTGTTGATACGAGCCCGCAAGGAGCAGCTGCTGCATGGAACAATGTTACAGTTCTTTTCCACTTCCTCTTCCTCAACTTCATATTCTCCTCCACATCGACACGGAGCGGTGTACATTTCCACATCATCCATGTATTTCATGTCTGCCAGATTTATTTCACAGCTGTAATGCAGGTCCTTGCTCCATAGCATGGCTCGACGTCGGTCATACTCCTCACGTCTCTCCTCGTCTTTTAGGGTTTCATACGCTTCTAGAACGTCTTGAAACACTGCATGAATGCCACCATTGGTATCAGTATCTTCTCTATGTTGCATAGTAGAAGTATGTGCTCGTTGCTTATCTGGATGATGCTTCCGTGCAAGGACTTTGTATGCCTGTTTGATGTCATCCTGAGTCGCGTTGTGCGATAGCCCCAGCACCTCATACAAGTCTCTTCCTCCTAACAAGGACATTGTCCACTGACTGTTTTGTAGCAACCCAACGCGTGCGTTGGAATGAGGTGCCAAACAATGGCGAGGAAGCCTCCATAATTTGTTCAGAGGTGCGCAATGTTGAAGGTGGTGTCAGCGGAATATTCCTTATAAATAGTAGAATAGGTTCACAAAAGCCACAGCTGACTGGCAACCATGGCGGCGAGGCTCTTGCAACATGGTTTTCCAAAGTTCGGAAGGCGTGGGTTCGCCTCCGAGCTGTGTACAATGCTGGCCGGGGGAGTCGCGCCCCCTGTAACCGAGCGGGGCACGGGCAAAGGGAAAGCCTCCCTGCATCCATGGTTGGGCTTTCGGGTCCAACAGGCCCACTCGTCCACTTCAAAACGGGAGTCAACAGGGGCAAACCGGCGGAGGCTGGGGTGTCCCGTGTTGTTAAACACCGGTGAACCGGGTCTAGGCCGGCAACGGAACAGCCTTAAAGCCGGGGCTTTCGTTAGTGAAGGGACCGCGAGTGCTTCGGCCAATTTGCGGGGGTGGCTGACTCTATGTTTTTTTTTGTTTCTGCCATGTTTGCATAATGTGACAGTTCCCAATTTGATTGATGTTGTCTTGAAACCGAGCATATTAGCCGCACTGCCGATCATGAGGACCACAATGCCGGCCTCGTCGACTTCACACCAGCATGGACATCATCGCCACCGACATGTTCCACACCCAGTACAATCGAACATTAAGAAAAAACGGACAAGAGCACAAGACCTGTCAGAACTCGTAGATAAGCTGGCTCTGGTGGATGAAGCTGCCTCTTCCCTCCCCAAGCGAACAGCGCCCCACCAGCGATCGCTTCAGACACAGCGGATAGATCCTTACGAGTTAGCCGGAAATCTTAAGCTGAAGTTAGCTACACAGGGTGTCGGGGAAAACGACCTGGAGTCCATATTTCGGGTAAGATAAAATATAGACTTTCTTGTTGTGGCTAGTGAAAGCATAATACTTAATTGTCCGAAGCACCGCAGATGCTTGACCAACAAAATACAGGATATGTGAACTTCGACAAGTTTCGACAAGCACTGGGCCTATTCAACATTGACTTCGATGAACATGAATTCTTCGTGTTGGCTCATGCATTACGATCTCCCTTCGAAAAGTCCATCCATTGGAGAGGCTTCCTAAGACTTCTAGAAGAAGGGAAGGTGCAGAACGTCTTAGCGTCGAAGAATAAACAAAACCGGCACCCCATGAAGAAATTGAGCCAAAGAAGCGGGCACGCAAGTCAGCAACGCGAAGGAGAATTACAGACTCAGTTTCACATCTCTGAGTCTGCATCTGACGTCTTTAAGGATGTGATGCCACAGCCACGATCAACAACTGAGCCATTTCTGTTTTCATTTTCCACCAATGACGGCAACCAGGAGGGTGACACGTCTGATGGTCATGAACGTGAAGATTCGATAGAAGACAGCACTGGGTACCCTACTAAAAACAGGAGAAAGCGTCCCATGAGCCCCACCCCTTCGCGTATTCGCTCTCGCTCCACGGACGACTCTTCAAGAAGACGTAAGATTGCAGCTAATGAGGAAAGCACGCATGATGATATACAAAAGCAAGGTCGCGAACACCATAAAGCAAAGAAGTCCGCTAGGAAGAAGAAGATGGTAATGGAACTTTTCAAGAGCTCCGTCGATTCCACGCGGAAGTCTAGCACCGCGGAAAACGACACTCCAAATTTTCGACTTTACGATCTCCACAACAGGAGCCTCCAGCTATCAAGACACAATGACGCTGGTATTCGACATTTTGCGGCGAAGTCAGCAGAGAAAATTAACGGCAGTTCACGTCACATCGTACCTGGCGACCAACTCGGGCTACCGGTGACCACCACACCAGAGGACGGCGAGCTACGTGTCGATACATCGGTTCGACCCCCTTCTCAAACTATGGCGCCTAGATGTTTTGACATAAATAATGTAGCACTTTGTCTTCGCGTGGTTGCATTTCTATATCAGAAAGGAGAAATCTCTTCGCAGCAAAGGGCGGTAAGTAGGGACCGTGAACACTCGGACACACGCACGCATGCACAGCCTCACTCATACCGCGCAGATAATCAAAACCAACATCGTCCATGAATCCGACGCAGTAAGTAATGCGATTCAGCGTTTTTTGGAGGACTGGAATATGACAAGCCTCCAGAACGATCTTGCGTACATCGGGAGGCAAGGACACGTCTAGGTCTTTGAAATGGTATCCTTTATATGTATTTCAATCTCATGTGTATTCACTAAGAACACGCGCTCAAATTACTTTGAGAAATGATGGAGACTCATGCGGAGCTTGCATCTAAGTGGCTGACGTAGCCGGAGTATATGCGTTGTAGCTGTAGTTCTGGTACTTCTCAGAATAACCACTTTGCTCCATCTCCTGTGGTATTAAGCAATAAACGCGATAGATGTGGCATTGCCCGGTCTGGCTACATACACATTTTCTTACCTGCGGAAATTGTTGTTCCCATGCGGGGAAAAGGATCTTAAATGCATCCTCGTGGGAGTTTCTCAGAGCCTCTGGGGCGTCTCCAAAGCAAACGAAAACTGTTTTCACGGCCGAGTCAATGACCCCTGCCATTACTATGCACATTCCAAATCCAATGAAGAAGGATAGGAACCCAACAAGGACCATGAACACAGTCTCATCTACACTCTCATCCTTGACTGCAAACCCGAGGGCCAGACCGATGGCAACAGAAATAATACCAACAATAAAAGCGGAGAAACTTAAAGTCATCCCGATGCTGCACGGCTTGTTGAAAATATATAATAGCGACACGCCGGCAAGGGGTACATCTAAGTACGTACAGAGAATCATTAATGATTGCGTCCCACCCTCGCTCCTGCATACAAAATGGATGACTAGACTTGCGGAGTCTTTCATCCAATTACAACCCTTACCTTAAACATATTCCAGGTGTCCTTTGCGGCAGGGACGAGTGCTTTACCGTAAAGGGCTACGTGGACTAGCGCATAGTCGGAGAAGTACTCAAGAAGCCTCTGTTCAGGCAAAACGACAATACGTCAATTCTTCCCCAGCGGAGATCAAAATACCTTCAGACTTACTAATAGACAATGTACAATACATCTGACAATGCACCATACAAAAGCCATGGGACCTTCTGCCTCTCTTTGTGCCTGAGATGCCAGGTAATGCATCGTCTTAACAATGGCTATAAGGAGGGAGATCAAGGAGATAGAGCCAAAACTCTTGGTAGAAGCTCGCTTGAAAGCATTCCATGTGGGATCATCGGGATCTGTTGTGGACAAAGTTGTCATTCAGCCCATCTGTAAACTTTATTTCTACGCGACGTACCTCTTTGAGTCCACCATGTTCCCACAGTCCCTGGGTGACATCACAATAATAGCAACAAAGATAGTGCAACACCAACGCGGGTTGTATGAACGCAGCGTAATTCTTTACCTGACACTGTAGTGTGGACAACGTTCTTTATGACGGTGCTCGTCCAGTAGAAAGAAATTAGCAAAATTATAGTTATTGCAAAGCTATTGACAGCTTCACCAACGCCTATAGTAGCCAGTGCCCACAGTATCACCCATACCAGTTCCTGAAGAACAAAGTGGTAGTGTGCAACAAACAGGTTACTCCAGTGGAAGCGGATCCGAAACGTACCACACCAAGACTGGCAAATGCGAAGCCGAAGCTGCACTTGTATCTCAGTACTGCCATGCAGCTGACTTCCAGCGTTGCAGCAGCGAACGGTATCCGATTGCGCACGAAAAAGTACCAGCACAGCATTATAGCCCCTGGATGTAAGTTGTCGTCGCGGCCAGTAAACAGCATATAATATCCGCCATACAGAACTCGCGAGCTATTACGCCATTAGGGGCGCTTACCTGGTATGCCAAAGCCGATAATCGCAAAGACCCACTGACCAGTCGCGGCACCCACAATGACGAACCCGAGAAGCATGACCACAATGTTTGCAACCACTAGAGTTTGTATCATCACCTTGGCTTTGTTCATCAACAAATAGATCCAGCCGAAAGAGACAAACAACGATATGAAGGCAACAGCAGAGAGCACTCCAATGGCTGCACCACCGTTGATGTTGGGGCCGGAAGTGTTGGTGGTCGTACCCGAACTATCCTTCTTGTTTTCATCGTCTGCAGTCAGATAGTCGACGTTTGATACTCTAATACCCTCCCAAGTTCGAGCGATCTGCAGGAATGGAAAATCGAGACCCCCAACTCACTCACCTGAGATCTCTGGAATTCCAACCGCGAACGCCAAGATGATGACGACAAGGGCGTGGATATAGAACGCAATGGCCCACGGTAAATCTCTCCATTTTCTGTCCTGCTCGGACATGTCAACGGAGAGCGTCGTCGCCGTAGGGACCCCCTTTCTGGGGACCACCTCCTCGGGGGAAGCGTAGGCGGATGACATTCTTGTTACTTTTCGTATTAGGGTGACGTATCCTCGTCACAGAAGAAAAATAATACAGGGATATGGACGCTATCCTTCTTCGTGGCTGACCCTAAATCAGTACAGAACAAAGGATTGACTGCTACTCCTATGCGGTTAGCTATCAATGCACCAGTTTTCAAAGAAGTGTGCTCTGCCCAGTGCACTATCAAGTGTTCTAGAAGGGGTTCGGCTAGAAGCTCGTCATTTCACTCGAGCTTCACAACGAAGTCTAGCTGCTCTTAGGTTTCTCGCAGCTTCTAAGAGCTGTTTTAGAGCAGTGCTTCTCTCCGTTTGTGTATTGTCACATGTTGACCATCGCATCCTTTTGCATGAATGATATTACTCTCCACCTGTAAAGGCAGTGCGAACACAAACTCCATCTCTGACCATGAGACCAATGCCGAAACACTCTACACACTCTATTCAAAGTCCAATTCCATGCGTGTCAAATTGGACAAATGTCGCACGTGAACGAGATGCGCTAAGAGGTCATTGCATGCAATCCCGGTTATGAAGGCGGAGGAAGTTATGGTCTCGTGAAGTTCTGGTACAATGTACTATATTACCACCTCTAATTGGTTACATTTGTCTGCTAAGGATAACTGATGTGTTTACGACATCGTATACATCGGAAATATAGAAATAACCTATCCAATATATACGCAACCCCTTCCCCAAGGCTTCCGGGGCCCGGGAGGAGTAAGGCATACACGGTGTGATATACCCTCCTCCTGTTTTAGTGTCAAAGAGGCAATGACCCTCTATGCAGCTACTTAATACCAGATGGATAGTTTCTATGTCCGTCCATGCTTCATTGCTCCCATTCCATGCAACTTTCTTCACTTTTGTGTTGCACCTGATGGTTGTTCGGCTTCAGATTTCTTGGCGGTCTTGGTCTGTTCGCTTTCATGGAACACTTTCTCTGAGACGAAATTTTGCACACCCCATACACCGTTATTCCAAGTAGCCTTTGCTCGTTTCTTTAATCGCCTAAAAGAGTCATCCCGCACAAATCGTTCCCACAGGGTCGTCGGTCTCGTAGGATGCTGCAGCAGCACACCACCAACACATCATAGACATCTTAACCTGTTACACACAGATATGACAACAGTGACACGTACAGCCTGTTCTGTATAAGAGGACGCCGAAGGGATCTCGTCCCGTATGGCCTGAATTCGATGGTCCACCGCCATCGCTCGGTCCCATATTTTGGTGTGTAATGTGTGGTATGCAGCATAGGAAGCTATCCCAGCTATAAACACACCCCCTACACGATTGGCTATCCCTGCCATCGTATAACACTTATTACGTCAACGGGACGAATCAGAATACAATAAATCAATTTCTATCATGTGGGAATTCTATACTATGCATGTCTTTCGATTTGTTTGGTTCATTCACTACGGACCAGATGTGTCGAATTGTTGATTGATGCGTGGTAATTTACAGGACGGGATCCAGCAACAATAACACACATAATGACGACGGGAGCAACAGTGTCGGTGTCGGATAGTCATGTTTCGAATGGGGAAGCGCCCTCGGCAACTGGAAGTATGACTAGTGCTTCTTCCACGCCATCGACATGCACCGCCAGTGCAAGGACTAGTTTAGTGCAGAGTCCAACGAGGCCCGCTGAGAACAATAAGCGACCATTGTCTGCGCAGTCTAGAGGAAGCGACGGCCAAGGCAAGAAGACTTCCATGCAGGGGAAGCGAAGGAAGTCGAATAACAACCAGAGTGCTGGGCTGAAACGCTTCCGTGTACCTGACATCGACGACCTCCCGCAGGCGATAAACTCGGTAAGTACTCTTGGAACCAGTGGTTGCTTCTTTTCTCTCATAGAATGCGTCTTATTGGGTACACCACCATTCCAGGTTCCTCCCCTTCCAAAAGCTAAGGACAGCCAAGACTCCACCAAAGAAGACTCCGGTGCTCTCAATCCCGTCCAAGAATATGAGAGGAGTTTGAGTCGCGATACCATCACAAAGCTGCTTTCTTTCTTTGATCCGAGTCAGAATCAGATTGTGAGGGGCGAAGCGCAGCCTGGACAAGAGCAAGCAAAGTCAAGCGCAACGAAACATCCAGATAAAATTATGATGAGGAGATCGCCAAAAGATGTGGCCGCCGAACGAAGAATCCGTCAGAAAGAAAGGGCGAAAAGCAAAGAGATCCTTAGTTTCCACAAGGCAGAGAAGAAAACTCCGGATAGCACTAGCCGTGAAAACACTCCGACGCAGGTATGGGAACTTAGATGAATTGACTGGTGTTGTATTGTTCATTGTCCCCAGTCCATGGTACAATTGCAGAATGAAGCTACTGATTCTCATACAGCGGTCTCAGCAGCCCAGACACCCGCGGTAAAAAACAGGTGGATGTCGTCTGGTGCAGAGCAGTTGGCTTCTATATCATCAGGTGTGAATGCCAAAGAGGACTCGCGAAGATCTCAAAATCTCCAGAGTCAGCTTTACAAATCGCTGAACAATCCCAGCAAGCAAAGCTCTAAAGAGATAAAGTCACAATTGTATCGGGCACGACAGAAGCATGAGCAGGCAACATCCCCTGGCAAGAACAAGAGTCAAGAGAACACAAGCAATGGCACGCCTTCTTCTTCTGGCAACAGCCATACCCAGGAAGTTGTAATTGGTACGAATACTACTGTGAACATCGCGGCTACAAGTGACATCTGTCGCTACCACCTGCTGGGGAACTGCCTTAAAGGAGACCAATGCCTCTTCAATCACGATCTATCCTCACATCCGTGCCGCTTTTTTCACGCCGCAGCAATAGGCAATTCCGACCCAGATGCTTCGGGAGGGGGCACATGCAAGCAAGGAGATAATTGCACCTTTTCACACGGCACTTTAGATCACCAACAGCGGGCTGTCCTGGAGCTTGAGATATCTCGACTCAAAGCAGGGGCCGAGAGAATCAATCATCAGTCTCAAGAAGACAGCAGGTCTAGCGAAGCACCCGATACTACAGAAGATATTGAGCAGTCTGCACCATTTAGCTAGTTTCGACCTTCGTCCATACTGTAAATTCTTCCAGTCTTATTGTGCTCTCGGGAAATACACTGTTACCCATTGCCCATTGTGTGTAGCTCCTCTCGACAGTAGACTCCTGCTTCTTGCTACGAGGATCACGAATCGATGTTCTGTATACTTCCTTAACACCAGAATTTGGAGATTAGGCAAACGAAACAAGGACATCCGCCCTTCGTTGCTAGCTGCTAATTCCATGCTTAAGGGTTATCACTTCTTGTTCAAGTCACTCTCCGTGAGCATTCGTTTTGTAGTCTCATAAACGGCATAGCTTATGCTAATAGCGGGAAGTGTTTTCATAAAGTTCGGCAGTAATCCTTTGTATAGTCCACGGATGCCTGTATTTCAGGGAGGTAAGATGCTGTTTTACCCGCGGTACTGGAAACGCTGCAGCTGCGTACGTACCTTCGTGCCGTGCAGTTTGACTTAGACAATCGAAAATGCCTTTATATATCACTTTGTCCCTTCCTTTCATTCCTTGCGCCTGCAATACAGACAAATGTCATACATTATATGCTAGTTGATGCAGCCAACAGGTGCTAAAGCAACAAATCATACCTGGAGTCGTGTTCGCACCAGCTGTATAGGGTATGTTACCAACTGTCCGCATGTTGTCGCAACGGCACCACAGCCTAATAAGGTGCCAACACCTGGTTTTTTGCCCTGGTACTTTGTCTCATACCAGTCTTTTAAAGTATTGAACACTGTGAGATCCACTCCAGCATACGGAACGATCCCCAATAAACTCGCATTTAAGCCTTTGTAGACACTTCTCCAGCCTTCGCGTTGAACGCAAGAAATTAAACAATGGAAGATACCCGAGTATTCTTGATAACTAGATAAGGCGATTCTTGTTTTTGCAATTTCCAAAGGGTAGATAAATAATTGTGCAGTTGCACCGGCAAATGACCCTGCCACGAAACGTTCTGCCATGGTTATATGTTCCAGATCGGCACAGAACAATGCTTTCGAATTTTCGTATGTCCAGAAACGAATCCCAGTCTGCTTGAGAAAGCGCATAAATGTAGAAACCGGATCAGGAGCAACGTCCTTAAGTCAACAATTCCCTTACCTCTGGGGCAATTTTAATCACATTAGCTCCGTTTCCCCTCCAAAATCCCTTGATACCGGAATCCATATATATCTTCTTGATGCTCGGCAGAATGGCAACATATTGAGGAGTGTTATACTTCGGCGAAAGTCTGGGAGACTGTACCTGAGCTTGCATTAAGGTTCTCAGTCTGCAAAAAGTTGCAAATAGTGACTCGTGTAACGACGCTAGGTAGAAATGTCGCCTGCACCTACCGATCCATAGGGGCTGTGAGTGTTCTACTAACTGCACCCGCTATTGCCCCGCTTATCAAGAGGATGGCTGATGACTGATTCGAGGCATCCGGTAGCTCCATAGCACCGGCATAGTCACCCAGTTCAAGATTGGAGTGAGTTAACCATTCGTCGAATATGTCCTCCGGATCCAAATCACCAATACCAAAGAAGGTATTGGCAAACTCTCCGAATTCCTGAAAAGCAAATAGTAGCAGCAGGATTTTGAATAAGTTAGTTGTTGGCATAAAGGTAGGCTACTTACCACTGCTCCGCTTCCATCGGCGTCTATGATGGAAATCATGTGTCGTATTTGTTCCTCTGTCAGGTCAATGTTTAGCTTCTTGCACATTGTTTTAATGTCCTTTTCTCCCAAGGCACCATCCCGCGTAATATCCAGCTCATGAAAGGACCTCCTCAGAGCGTCCTGTTGCGAAACAACGAAGCTGTAAAACTGTGATAGAGTAAATTTATTTTCTTTGGTTGGATCCAGTCCCACACTCTCCAAGAATTTATCCACGCTCTTGTCACTGTATGGCACCCGCAGCTCATGCATCGCACGCCGAAACTGTTTGCGGTCAATATAGCCATCTGCACCATCCAACAAAGCGCTCCATGGCATGCTTTAAGTCAGCAGAGCCGGTTCGACTATACTCACCTTTATCGTCATCAAACTCTTTGAATAGTTTCTCAATGTCTTCCGGCTCCATGCTGGTTCTGGCTCTCTGCGGCACACACCCAACTAACGCTCAATACCGATGAAAGGGGCCAAATGTCCTCGTGGGAGGTTCTATGGAGGGACACTGTAGAATGCGCTGTGGCTGAGAAAACCGCGCCCGACGATTTTTACTGCCAGTACAACTAATTCTCTACATCAAGCGATCACTATCCCCATTCCTGCTTTGACACGTTACACTATCGTGTTCCATGAGCTCATATATTACACAAACATGGGAGCACATGCCATTGTATTGTATGGTGGGTGAAACATTTGTTTGTTCTCTCTATGTCTGAGTCATTGAGCCTGAGTTACTTTGTTCAATGACGCCTTTTTTAAATACAGCCAATACCTAATCCTGATATAGATGTTTTATAAAGTGTGTGGCGGATAATTGGCAAACGGATTTGGTAGTAATAGCAATCGTTTAGGATAGATTGAGAATGAACAGAGTCGTCGTGCGTGCCTCCAGGGCATCCACGGGGAGGTGTATACAGGCTCAGAGAGCCCTTTCTACAGGATTCAGGAGGAATCCTGCCGGCCTTAAAAGTGCCATCACTAGCTTCGTAGTAGCACCTCCGTTGGGAGTGGGGAAAGGGTACCATCAAACGGCACCGATTCTTCAGGAACATCAGGATGTGACGAATCAATTCTCATCAGAGACGGAAGCTATCGATTATATACAGTCCAACCCACTCGTCATTGTCAGCAAGTCAACGTGCCCGTAAGTGCTGTTTTAAAAGGAAGAAAATTACATGGTGAGAGACGCGTGGCTTGGATTTCGGGGTTTCAGGTTCTGTTCCAAAGTTAAGCAACTCCTGGGAAGTATAAAGACTCCATACTCCTTGATCGAATTAGATAACATGGGTAGTAAGTGCCGCGCTGCGCTGGTGGTGGAGAATTGTGCACTTGAAGGGTTCGTTGCGACACATGCGATGCAGACATGGGCATGACTCTACAGCAACAACTGATGGACAAGTTTGGTCAGAGGACTGTACCTCAGGTTTACATTACTGGTAATCTCCTAGGAGGCGCTGATGAAACCTTCAGTGCCTACCAAGACGGAGAGTTGCAGAAAAAACTTTCGGAAGCTGGGCTTTCTACAGGACAGTAGTAGATGATGAAGGAGTGGTAGTCGTAGCAGCTGCTATTGAAGGCTGAGCTGTCTGCTCGTTGTGACGTGTTACTGCATAATGCATGTCCTCTGATCAGTACGTGTAATCAGTATCCTTTCCAGCTCTGTCCGGATCAGTTTCCGTCTAGTGAAGCGCAACAGTTCTATTGATTTACGTTTGGTGAATGTGAAATCAACGTAAATCAATGCAGCCAAAATGTACACTCGCAGACGTGTATCACGATGATCCCATGAATGTTTGTGCTGAGCGTGACGACTGGTAGCCGTGGGGAGACAGTACTTGCTTACCGTACAACATGGGTTCTTATGCTAGGTTCAGTCTATAAAACCAGAACCACCATGACAAGTGCATCTTGTTTATTATCGGTGTACTTTCTATAGAGCAGTAGGCTTGTGTTGCCTCTTCATTGCGTATTCGTCGCAACCCCCATAGCATCAAGGTTTACACCCATGTTTTCAAGACTGACTTTTTCCTTGTCTGGCATTTCCCACATAAAAATGCCTCCTTCAGCGCCGACAGACACAATGCGTCGTTGATCAGGACTGATCTTCAGCCTTGAAATGTATTTGGAATGCCCTCTACCCACGGCAACATTGATTCCCTCCTCGTATAACCATAATCTGACCAATGTGTCATGCCCTCCAGAGGTAAATAGTGTCCCGTCACGCCCTATATCAATGGCCATGATTTCCTCAGTGGAACCATCGATTACTCTGATGGCTGAACAGTCAGTTGTATCCCAGTAGCTAAGCTTGCGATCAGAACCTGCTGTGAGAAGCTGGCTTTCGTCTGGGTGGTAAAGGGCAGAACGGAACATGGTAGATGCGAAAATCGCGTTCGCTCTGATTCCGCGTTTTAAATTCCAAATGATACAGGATCCATCTTCGGAGGAACTAATGAACTCATCATCGCCTTCTGAAACGGCTATGTTAGTTACAGCCCGCTTATGCTCTTTAAACGTCATTTCCATAGTCTGAGTAGGTCCAGATATCTTCCATACTCTGACGCGTCCGTCTTTTCCACCCGACAGTATCCGGTCGCAGCCATGTGTCGCACTCAAAGCGGTAACGCACTCAATGTGTGCATCGGTTATACAAAATAACAATTTTCCAGACTCGGGAGTAAATGCACGTATTTTACCATCATCCCAACCTGTGATAATAGCAGAACCGTTTTCCAAGATCGTACAGCAGTGGCATACGAGATTTGGGACTTGGATCCTTAATAGCTCCGTTCTTTTGTCACTGTTCCACAGTCTCACATCAGTACCCGCGCATGTGACGAAAAGCTCCGAGGAATGTGGAGGGAACGCAATGTCATTTATTGGTTCCTCATGAGCGGTTCCACGCAGCTCTGGGGCGAAATCGTCTACGTTCATCAGGTAACGGTTGCCATCAGAAGTACCAATTAAGGCTTCCACGCGCGATTCGTCCAGTGCGATAGAGGTTACACGACCGAGAAGTTGGACGGCTCTGCAAAAATTGATCAGCAGAGGAGTATGCACATACTGTACATGAAACGTTCAACAAGCTCGTTGGTAACGTACTTAACAACTTGTAGCGCTTTCGTACTGAGGGAAACGAGCGACCCATCTCCGTTCCCGCAGATAATGATATCGTGGGAACTGGAGGGGACGAAGGCAAGGCTAACTATCCCCTGGCTGAACCGGTTTTTGCTGGCTCGAACGAAACGACCGTTGACAATGTTGATTTCTAGCAAGTCTCCAGAGTGAGTTCCGCACCAAGCAAGGGTATCTGTATCATCTATCACGATGCAGTTTACGATACGCTTGATTGCCCCCACTTGCATATCTGTAGGAGTGACCTGTAATCATAAACGGCATAAGGTCTTCGATGATGCCGTGCGCTGAAAAAGAGAGGAGTCGTGCTCAATTGAATACGTACTCGTCGTCGTTCATGTGAGAATTCCCAGCGACGAATATTGTACTGTCCAGCGGTCATGAGCATGTCACTGCGCGTTCGACCCCACTGAACAGTGTATGCTTGATGACTACCGGCGGGAGAGCCACAAACTGCTTGACCATCAGTAAGGTCCCAAATCACAAGACTATTATCGTTTCGGCCTCCAAGACTGGCCAAGTAACTATTACAGGGAGAGAAATCAACGGCTTGTATTCCACCCTTGTGGAGCAACAGCGTATAAAGGATAAATTTGGACGAGTGGTCTTCTTCAACATCTTCATCTGTTTCGGGCTGCTCTTGGGCACTCGCAAAGGCACCTTCCAAGTCCCAAACTATCACAGGAGACTGCAATCAGTGAACAATGTTTCAATATAAACAAGACTCGGAACCCGCGTTACATTTAACACCTACCTTAAACCCCACTGAGGCTGCCTGACCGGAAGCGACCATTTTTCCATCGTCCGATACTGCCAGACATTCTACACTTTCCGTATGCCCTTGAAGAAAGATCTGTGTGTTTTCTATGGTGTTTTTCACCACTACTGTAGTTCCCAGCGGGTATATGATATGTACTCCATCCGGGTGCTGTACAAGGCCCCGAGGAATGCGTCCTGCATGCGTACGGTGACAGCAAAAGGAAGCAAGCACGTGAACCAAGTAAGTCTCCTAGATTTTATCGGGGAACAGTTCTATCACCATCAGCGCACAACTCGAGCAAATTGAATTCAGGTCACCACCCAAGATGCACCTTTTTTGTTCCCTCGTATCTTCCCCTTGGTGCTAACCCGGCCAAGAGCCTAACGGTCGTCCCCACAAACCTCCAGCATCCCATCGCTATACCAATTCCTCAGGAATCAAGTTCCCATCAATGGGAGTGAATACACAGCTGGGCGCCTAGTGGATACGTCTGAATTGGAAAAACTAGCGCGGTGAGCCCAAAATACGCACCATTGAATCCTATAACGGACTCTAAAGAGAGCCTTTTAGGCTTAATTTCGGCCAATCGAGACGCAGCTTCGATGGCTCCTTCATCTTGCGGTTCGGTGAATGAGGAGCTCATTGTCACTCTTGGGTCCGGGCTTTGTCCTTGCTTAAATTAGTGAGAAACGAGCCCAACAAGGACTTCCTGTTGGAATCGATGACACAAGCAGTCTATACTCAGTCAGTCTCTCGGGCACATGCACGTCTCAGTGCGCATTATTGGATTGAATATATCTGACTGGTCAACACTCTTATAAAATGTCACTTTGCCTTGATAAGAACCTCGTATATCCCATCTTCACAAGCCGTGGATTCATGCGATCCCAAACGCTCAGTCGCAGGGACCCGTTTTGGCGCGCCCCAGCACACTACAGTTTCTACAACGACATTTGATACGACTAGATGCTACTATAGTTCCTCTATTGTGGTTAGCTTCCTAGATGAGCACGTGTGGTGCAGGGAATGAATGCATTGGCGAGTAGTTAATTTAATTGAAGAGACCGACGACAGTGTGTGGATTGTGCAAACAAACGACTAGTCCTAGTTAAGCAAGTTGCACATAGAGACACGCGCACACGTTGCACCGCGTATAATGGCATCAGCTTCGTCTGCATCCGGGAGGCGCAATGGAGGACAATATCGGACGACATCGAGGCATTCGGAAGTGGATGATTCTCTGTTCAACGTAAGTGACGGACTGGTCTCATGCTGTTGGGCTGTCGGATCGTTCTATACGTGCATTTCTTTCCTCTGCAAACACTGTTCAGCAACAAAGTGGAACCTTACGGAAAACAGGGCAGTCGGCAGTTGGGAAGCCGAAAGGCAAGAAGTCCAATGTGGTCACTCTGAGTAGCTCAGAACTGAAGAAACTAAAGGTCCGTAGTTTCTGCGGCATCCAGCGTTTTCTTACTTCAGTTTTAGTAAGTAGTTTTTGCGTGGAGAATACAGAGTCGTACGGAAACAGAAAAACGTGACACTCAAGAGGAGGAAGAAGAGCGTCGCCGTCGACAAGAGCGTCAAAGGAGAGCAGAGGAGAGAAAGGTAGGCTAACGTTGTGATCCCATGTCGTTAGTAATCTTCCAGGGTACTACTCTATTCGTGTGTTTTGCAGCAACGAATGAAAAGCTTAGAGGCTGCAAGAAAAGCTGCGATTCCACCCACACAATTAGAGCGCGAAGAACAAGAGTACAAGCAACAGATTAAACAAAATGCGGAAGAGCTTCGCGATGAAGAGTACGACGAGGTCAAACAGATGAACAGTATACAACAATACGCCAAGACAGCTATGATAAGACAACAGCAACTGGAGGAAAAGGAAAAAGAAAAAGAAAAGGAGAAGAAATACCATAAAATGAAGGATCTCGAATCCGAGATACATCGACTGCAGAAGGTCAAGGAAATGAAAGACCGGGAACAAGAGATGCGTCAGAGACAAGATGAAGCTCGGCAGAAAATTGAAGACCAGCTGAAAGAGCGTGAGCGTCTACGGGAAGAACAGGAGGAGAAAAAGAGGAAGGAAGGGGAGGAAATGTTGAAACAGTTAGAAAAGCAGCAAGAGGAGGAGAAACGAAAACAACAGCAAGAAGCAGAAGAAAAGGCAAAGATGCGCGAAGAAGTCGCCAAGGCCAATGAGGAGGCTATCCGAGCTAAGAAGGAAGCCAAACAAAAGGAAATCGAAGAGGATAGGAGACTGCACGAATACCAACAGGAAATGGCCAGGAAACAAGCGTACGTCCATTCCGATAAAATGGGAGCATGTGCTGACACCATGGTCCACATTGGTATTTGTTGTTTAATATCTATTTACAGGGAAGAAGAAGCAGAGAAAGAGAGACAACAGGCCCTCCGTGAGTACGAGTTCGCGAAACTTCGATCACGACAGCAGAAGCAAATGGATAATCGAGCGGCTATGGATGAACTTCGCGCAAAGCGCGCCTACGAAGAGGGAAAGAGAGCCGTAAGTCGTAGTCGGAGATACTGTAACGACAGGCAATCAATTTATTGATGTCTCTTGTAATGGTTTCAGGAGCGGAAACGCGAAATGGAGAGAGCACGGAAGAAGAAAGAACTCATGGACGAGATCAACAGAGTCCGGGAGCAGCAGCTGGAGGAGAAGGAGCTACTTCGAGCACTCGAAATCCAGAATGAGAAAGATGAGTTTGAACGCAACAACCAGATTCGTAAAGAGTGGATGGATCAAGAAATATCCGCAGAAGAGAAGAAGAGACGGGAGAACCTGAAACATAGAGACGAACTGCTGGCTACAATTAAGCAACAAGAGAAGCACCACGAAGAAGCTCGGAAAAAGCAAAGAGAGGAGGCTGAAAAGAATGGACGGGAAAGGAGAGAACGGCTCAATCATTTGGAGACCATCAAGCAGCGTAAAATTGAAGAACTGGAACAAATGGGAGTAGATGACAAGTATCTAGCACAAATCAGAAGCATAAACCCTGAAAAGCAGTTGTTGAACGACTATAAGAGGGGTATGCAAGGTATGGGTACCAAGAAGTAAATGGACACATGTCAACGCTCTTCCTTGCTTTCTTCCCGTGCTGCTATCTATTGCACCGGTGTTTCCCATTGACTATCTCCTGTAACGCTGTTAAAGTAATAATAGTTGCCTGAACCGTCGTCGTACTCTCTTGTCCAGTTAAGGGGCAACGGATTTCCAAACTCATCGTCAAAGGCAGAATTTTCCGTTAACGGCTCTCTCTCTTCTTGCATGTCGAAAGCATTTTCCCCTGATCTTGCCGCAGCATCTCCCATTATGTCAGCGTCTCGCTGTACCTCTTCGTACTGTTCTTCGTCATAGCCACCCTGGTCTTCGTCCTCCTCCTGTTTTTCGCGGTCAGCCAATTTAGCTGGTCGCTTCTTCGGTCTTGGTGTCCCGTCAGCGTTTAATCCCATTTCTCGGAGCAGTGCTAAGGCATAATCCGTCAGCAAATCTGACATGTGCTGTCCTTCCGTCGTTTCAAACGTGTACACCGAATTCTCCTCATTATCATCCTCTTTCACTTCGAAGTAGAAGTTGACGTTGGGCTTATACGCCCACCGGTAGATTGTCGACAACTCGAAGCGAGATAAAGTTTCCATTGACGCCGAGTCCGTGAAGCTCTTCGGAATCCGCAACAGCATGATTCCACGTCTTGAGATACCCATGAATATCTTTTTGGGTAAACTTCGGTCGAATTTCTGCTTCACCGCGAATAGAACTGCTCCGTAGTAGTCGCGCTTCGACACGACAGCTAGGTATGCTGACATTGGCTTTTCTGTCATTAAGATCGAGTGCTTTTGAAAAATCATGCGCTCCCATTCTTCCACTGTATATTTATCCTGTGCCAAGTGAGGTCCAGGAACATATTCTACGATCGTATTGGTCAAGAAACCGGGACGATGGCTGCGACAAGACGAAATTCATTCGCCTTTTGATCGGAACAAAAACGACAGATACCGCGATACTTACGTTTGGGGATTGTGCGGTCCAAATTTCGCTTGAAACTGTAAAGCTGCCAATTGAATAGCGTCCGTCTCATTGCACGGGTAAGTTCCTGTTATTATGTTATATACCGCTTGAATGAACAGCATATAAATAATCTTCGGGTCCTCGCTATGAATGATGGATTCAGTAAAAAGCTTCACTTGATATACTAGTTTGGCATCAGGATGATCATCTCCCCATGCCTGCATTATGGGGACAACTTCACGGTCTCCCTTCAATGCGCGTTCAACTGTGGACGGATCCACTCAAGATATGTTTCCTCAACCGTGCAACACACACAAACACCGTGTTACACTTACTGGTAACTCCATCGCGACATTCATGGAGCGAGAAGCACAAAGAATCGTCTGCCGGATCTATGAAATTCAACTTCTCCGCCATTTGGAGAGAGACGTCTTGAACCGTGGCAGTTGGATCTATTAGCAACGTCTTCATAGAGTTATCGAGGAGATGCACGGGGCACACAATTTGACCACTGACGGTCTTAATGTGTCCACCATCATGCGCACTCATTGTAAAATATCCAGAATTCGAATTCCTTAACTTAGACGAGCCTGCGTAAGAGAAGCCAAACACGATTCTTCGTTTACTGGTTTCTGTGAAAAGTACAATAAAGGCGAAGTCCCACAAAATGACAAAAAATACCGGGGGCGCCATCACCCCTTGTAGTTCCTCTAAGAGAAAACTCCAAAAAGCATAGGGCACACCCCTACAGCTCTCCTATACCCTGACAATTACTTGTTTCGCATTGAGAGTCATCACAAACACGAAAATATGCAACATGAAGAGTTCCATGAAAGTGATAGCATAAATCGGATCCCATGAAGTTTACAACCAGCCACACGACAAGTCTCACTCTTGCATTCACAGCCGTGCCTTGGCTGATCCAACCGTAAGCGAGGGCTTTCCAATGCTCTATACTTACGTCCTGAGACCAGTTAAAGACCAGGCACCACGTGTTAATGCCTTGAAAAGAGTGTCGTCACTCTCGGGTGCGTCGAAGAGCCCCTGAACACTTATTATAGAAGGGGGCTGTTCGTTCTTCCACACGCGCGCCACAAATTGATGCCTGTGGACCTGCGACTTTTTTATTTCAGTCGTTTTCTGTTTTTTTACGCTGTTGAGTGAAACAATTCACACCTCAACGATCGACACCGTTTCGTTGCTGGATATAGCTTTAATGAACTCGTCCAGTATGTATTCCGGTCTGAAGAGCGTTCAAGCTGAGCGAGTGTTTGCTCAAGAGCACGTACGCGATCACAAGAGAATCCACAGGTGCATAAGCTTTTTGACTTCTTCCCGTGGCACAGTGTGGAAACATCAAGTTCTCGGTTTTTTGGATAAGCATTCATCAATCACCTCCGTGATCGAATAGTGACTCAATCTCTCTATCCGGCGCAGCGAATTCGTTAGGTGTTGCAACTTCAACCCACAACACTTGGTAGGTCTGCGTTTATGGGCTGTGTTGGGAGGAAACATGAGCTAGGGGCAGACTTGGATGGATCCAATGGGGTTTAACACTACGGTCTGCTTCTCAATGAGCTTGAGAATTATGTGGATGCTGCGTGCGATGACGACTCGGCCACCAACGCCCACGGTAAACCCGAATCGATTTTGCAAGTGAATTGAGTAAGATGGAGCAGTTAAGCTGCTGATCCGGACACCACCTTATACAAAGGATCAAATTCCCTATTAAATTGAGGTGCCCTCTAGAATGCACGGCAAAGGTGACGAAGCATACTGTCTCACTTCACAAGGCAACCCGGACCAACTTGTCCTACCAAGAATTCGATCTACAACCCTTTCGTTTTTTCGCTGGTACTTCCTCCACTTTCTTTCATCCAATTGCGACAAATTGAAATCTGCATAGCTCTGCGGGACCTCAAAGTGAGCAATCCCATCCGATTGAAGCAAACCAGACGAGTCGTGCATCATACTTCAACTTGCGACACGTTTAAGTTAGCTGACACAGGCAGCATGGCATTATGGTTCACGTACCTCCGCTGTTCGTTGATTTTTGATTATTTAGTCTCAACCCTAAGAGTCAAGAGATAATAAGGTATTGTTTGGCCTCCTTGTAAATCGCAAGGTGGCCTCAACTTACGAAGGTAGCAGCAAATTTCACGCTGTTTTTCATCTCGATTACCATGGATCCGGCGGATGACGGCTATCAAATGGGTTGCGGCGGCGGTGAGGAAGCCGGACCGACCCATGTCAGCACGCTACGCCGAGAAATTCTTGCTGGGAACTCATCGGCACCAAGTGACACGGAGCATGAGAGTGGGAGCCAGACTGGAAACCAAGTAACCCATGGGCGACGTCATAAGGCAGGAGCAGCCATATGTTCGCACTGCAAGGTAGGTGATGGGATAACTCGTGCATTTCGAAGAAGCAAGAGCACTGTGACGACGGCACTGTATATGAATATATGCAGAAACAAAAGGCAGGAATCTTCATTCGGTTAGAACCCGTCTGTCGAGACTGCTTTTTGGAGTCAATGCAAGTGAAAGGCAAGAAGCAGCTGACGTTTTCTTCCGATATCACCAGTGGAGAAAGGATTGTCATAGGATACTCCGGAGGGGCTTCCTCCAGGTATGTTATAGAACTTTCGTTCCTTTGAGAGGGTTGGGTTGACCTACCAGAGTACGTTCTCTCTCTGCAGAGCTCTTGTTCAACTCGCGCAGAATTCGGCATATCGTCAAGGAAAAGGGAAACTATTTTTGGATGTACGTTTGGGAAAATGAACGTTTATGGTTCCGATGGGACCGCTCTTAAGTTCTATATGATATGGTGCAGGCGGTCGTCACGTTTGTCGACACAAGTTCAATCACATCTCTTTGGCAGGGACACTTTGAAGCTGAGCAAGCAAGAGCTGAAATTGTAGCGATTTTGAGGGATATTCTAAGCGCAACTTATTTTAATGTGACGGTCGTTCCTGTTGAGAGTTTGTGGATGGAAGAGCCTACATTCTTCTACTTGAAAACCGAGGATGAATTGTCGCAGATCACTATTGGCAGCTCCCAATGGTGCAACAACAACAGTACTGAAAGTACTGATCGCCAGGTTGCCATGCAGAAGTTGAATATTTTAATGGATAAGTTGAATAGTAAGGACGCTAAAGCCGATGTACTTAAGGGACTGATTCGCCGATGTTTGCGGGCCACTGCTCGGACCTTGGGAATAGGAAAACTTCTGCTTGGTGACAATTCGTTGACAATAGCTCGCGATGTATTGGATCTTACTGTTAAAGGGCGTGGTTATAGCTTAATCACAGAAATCGGTGAAAGGGATTTTAGGTATGCACCGAATACCTCGAAAATAGTTGCGAACGCCAATAGTACTACTGATGTGGATCGACTTGTTGAGAATGTGCAAAACTCGGCAGCCGTTATGGGATTGTTTCGACGCTGCATGGATGCAGAATCTCCTCGCGACGGCTATAGTAAGAAAGACGGAGGACTGACTGTAACTGAAGACGGCGAGCTGATAGTTTGTCGACCATTCAACATATTTGAGCCAAAAGAATGCTTGTTCTACTGTAGATGGCACCATTTGCGGCTTGGTTTCACTCCTTCCTTTGAGACGAAAACGCAACCAAGGTCGTCCCTCACCCAGGCGTGTGAGTCCCTAATTCAGCAGCTACAGAGCTCATTTCCGGGCACAGTGCATAATGTCATGAAAACCGCGGGAAAGCTGGAAGCTCCAGAATCTACTCCAAGTGCTCCAATGATCAGTCATGGTGTTAGACAGAAACATACCAAAGCGGTCAGTACCGTGTACGGAAAGCTAAGGGCGGGTAAGATAGAATCGGTACAGTTAACAGCTCAAGACAGGCGAAATGAGTACCCTTGTCAGCGTCTATTTATCGAGGCAGATAAGAGAGCTATCCTATGCAGCTTGTGTGGAGGAATTAAAGAAGGAGAGGTAGACGAAGACAATGAAGGTTCCGATTCTATCAAGAAACTTGTCTGTCATGGTTGTAAAGTAATGCTGAACGATTTCGCAGCGGATGATGAAGAGCGCTCTTCTGTTTCTGCAAGCCACCCTATTCAGGATGATATTGCGTCTTTCTGGGAGCTATCATACCTTCCTACGTCTGTTCGAGAGGACCTGTTGGCTAGCTATGCCGATGATGATGGCACGGCGGATCAATATAGCAATGGCGTCGGTCACAAACTGAAAGAGAGCGAAATACGGAGCCAGGTCCAGCAATTTCTGATTGAGCAAGATGAGTAATCGAGTCACACCAGCGCCTTGCCTTTAGAACTCCTTTTGTTTACTTGCTTCCCGACTCTTGGGGCGGCTATTCTTGTTGAGAATTCCCACGAATGCCAGAAGGAGGGTGAAATTGAACACCGAGTTAAATCCGACGGCGGGCATTCCTGCACAAACACTACTCCATTCGTTCACTTGGAAGCCGCTGAGGTGGTATAATACGATCGACAGCATTGTGAAGGAAGTAGCAAACTGCACGATCTGCAATGAAGTTATATGATTCTTCCACCACACTGTGTGTCCGTAAGCGCGTCGGAAGTAGTAATAGTACCTGCACAATACAAGTGGGTTCTTCTTCTCAGTTCGGCGTGCCACAGTACTGGAACTTACATGAAAACGTGAACAAACGTATTGAATAGCAGTCCGATGATATGCAAACTCTGCGTGGTTTCTAGCCATAACCACGCCATGAACAGCACCACCGCGTGGTGGTAGATCCCTAGACCTAACGACGGGGGTATGCTTCCCTTGAGCAACGTTACCACAGTATCCAGCAGTTCATAGTACTTTGACACATAATACATCCACGTCCAAAAGTAGAGCCTTCCCACGGGCGCTGTATCCGGATGTTCGCACAGCATCCACCATACCGACTTCTCCTCCACCACTCGACGGTACGCTTCATATCCGGCGCCGAGGCACATCACGAGCGACCAGAGACATAGTATTAGATTGTGGATTCCCTGGACGTGGCCCATGACCGTCACCGTCCTTTTCTGGGGCGGTTTGCTGCCACTCCGCCCCCGCGCGTAGGTAACTAATACAGCGACGGCAGCAAGATACGCTCCCGATCCCAGTACGGGAGCGTACAAGGAGCGTAAGGGAGCTCGCTCCCAGCTGAAGTGGTCATACCACTCCCGTTTCAAGGACCACACATCCATTGCCACCGTATTTACGACCGAAGCTCTTGGCTAACAACTCAACTTTTATCAAAAAACTGTGCGTATAGTGCCTGGATGTGTGGTATGACGTCACAGCAGCGGCCATCCGTAAGAACGGCCGACAGTGGGCGACTTCATAGCTATATGTGAGCTCAAGTATCCTTCCCAGTGTATTTTTTGTTGCAATTAGCTAAGTTTTAGTTACAGCGACAAAGAGCATGGATGGACAGGTACGGACATCAATCATCTTCTTCCTTCTCACGTTGTAACTCCTCACGCACACGCCGTATTTCCTCCCGCAGTGTTTCAAGGCTTAACTCCTCATCGTCTGTCGAAAGGGAAGCCGAGGTAGTTTTCGAATCCAACGCATTAGACTTGCTGTGCATGTCTGTGCGAGCTGTATCTGTGGGACGCTCCATCGTCGACGCGCGCTCCGAACTTGCTGTAGGCTTGGGCGGACCGGGGGTGGGAGGAGCGAACGACTGCGAAGGATGAGGCGTTGGCGGTCGTTTCTCTAGCTTTTCACTCTGTGATGCACTCAGTGGGTTCGCGGGTTCCTGAAGTGACCCTTCCGTAAAGCCCACTCGCTTACTGAGAGAGGGGCCATCTTGCTGTTTGGCAGCGGCAGTGTCAGCTTCCGCTGTGTCCTTTTCCGGTGAAGAAACAGATACTTGCTTAGACTCATCTTCATTATAGCCTTGCTTGCTTTCATATCCTGAGGAAGCTGTCAAGGTTGGTTTCGCTTCGACAAACTCAGGATCGGCGCTAAGGGAAACAGGAACTTCCCCAGCAAATCGTGCCCAAGCTGCCCCAGAGTTCGACGGAGGACTGGATACTTTCTTTTGTCCCCTAGATCGTACGTTATGCTTCCCTTGAGTAGGACTAGAAGACGATACAACTCCTCTAGAGGTAGGTCGCTTGGATTTGTTTCTGGATTTGACGCTTGATTGTTTGTCCGTGGACATCTGTTGCTGTGTATCTTTCTCCTTCTCTGTAGCGCGATTGAGGTACGATAACTTAAACTCTTTCGGCTTCGTTATTTTGCCGGTGTAGTTTTCACCTGTTGCGAATGGAACTTTTTTCTTAAACTCAGCTTGCTCGCGTGCCTTCTTCTGTCTTTCCAAGAATGCTTCCAGCTGCGCCTGTTGCCGTTCTTTAAGCTGCGGAGAGACGTTTTGTTTCTTCCTTCTACTCTTCTTGGGCAACGCTCCACCACCGGCTTCTTCTTCGACTGCTCGTTTTTCCTGCTCTCGTGTTGTTCCACTGTTGAGGGGAGTACCCTGGTTCTGCAATTGAAGCCTCTCCCAATCACTCTCTTCTTCCATTTTCCGTGCAGCCTCCCTTTGCCGCTGTTCCTTAAGCTGAGCTTCTTTCTGTAAGATTGATTAGATTTGTCCAGTTATAAGCTGACTGGTTCATCTAAAAGCCAAACCTTAGATAAGATCATACCTGCTGTCCCCAGTCATGGAGCCGCTTAAACGGAACACCCTGATGCGACACCAGCTTTTTGTTGGCTTCCTCCTGCACACAGAGAGTACCGGCAGTTCATACAGTGTACTGCAATACACCCGGAGGTGGGATTACTCTTACCGTCAGTTTAAGATTCGGGGTAAAAGAGTGTTGTTGATCCTCCTTTTCCCGTTGTTCTCTCATCTTTTGTTGCTTTCTCAATTGTTCCGCTCGTGATTGATGCCACTTTTCTACTCGGGATTGGAACTCCTGCACGCTCACCTTGCGGGTAGGAGGGGTGTCTTGATCCGAGTTGGGACCGCCAGAACCTGATCCCCGTGGAGATTGTGGAGAACGCGGAGCAGACCTGCTCAATTTATCGGAATTGTTAGAAACGCTCGCGGGTCGGCCCTGACTTTTGTTATCGTCTCCTACAGGATTTTGCTCGCCCCCCGGCGCGCGTCTGCTCCCTGATTCTGTATGGATTGCGCCAGATCCTCCATCTCTCTCCCCAATTGCCACACTTTCAAGTTCTGCTACAGCTTTGTCCTCTTCACTTCTTTGCTGTGCCGTTTCTGAATGAACACCATAACCGGCTGCTGGCTTAGTAGAAACGGTCGGCATAAGGACTGCAGTGTCTTCCACTGGTGTTGCTTCAATATTAGTATTGCTTTCTAAAGCCTCCGGTTTCATGCGCAACGGAGATTTCTCATCACCGTCCGCCGCACTTCCCGTACTCTTACTGCGTTGCATCGGTTCCGCTGCTGGCAAGGGAGGCTTTGGAGCGCCACGGAGGAGGGGAGACATGGTGCTTCTCCTCGTTCTATTGTTGGCAGAGTCTGATCGCAAGTTTGAAGGCGGTGGCGCTACACGTTCCGAGTTTCTTCTCGAAGCGTCCTGCCTCCACTCGGCCACGGACTTTGAGGACCTTCTTTGTCGTTGATGACTGCTACTACCAGTGGGCGAGACGTTTGCATCCACTGAAGCCGGCCGCGAGTCGGAACCGTTACCTTGGATTCCTGTAGGAGTGGAACTCTTAGGTCGTGGAGGTGGTGGTGGTGGCTCATCATCTGTAATAACGAAAGACGTCAGACTTCACACATAAGCACCAATCGAAGTGAAGATCATGCATCCTCGCACGTACCGGTTCCAGGGGCTTTCCCACCCGGTTTCTGATTGTATTGCGACGCATCAACGTCCGCAACAGCTACAGAACTATATTTATCATCCACATTTCCTCCATTTTCACTCGTATTTTGGGCAAATGAGCTCAAATCGATCTCAAAGTCGTACTCCTCAGGAGGCGAAGCCTCCTCTCCGGCACCGTTGGACATTGCTGCTTGCTCCTGTGTATTCACTCTAGCCACCTCATACATGTAACAATACCAGCATAATGGTCATACTATACAATTTGGGATGGAACAGACCCAGGCAGGGGCCCTTAAAATGGATGCCCAACAAGCTCTTCCTTCCAGAAAACTCAGCTAACCCTTGAGCAGCACCAAGACGTTGGTTCTTTTCGTGGGGCGACGAAAAGATTGGTTGGTTTGTTCATCTTCACAACGAAAAGATTGTCGCCTTTTTGTGTGGGGATATAAATGAATGCAGGTAAGTTGGGAGTGGTTTGACGCGCGTATTGTGCTCGTAGAGGAGTGCATCTGTGGGAAATAGGGCTGAATAAGTTCTTTATATAGAGGGGATGGACATCACGGGTGCCTCCTCGCTGCCGGCGCAGGCGTCGAGGATCTTTCGCGTCCGGAAGACAGCGTCTCGAATGCTCTACAAACGAGGCTATAATGTGCCGGAGGAGGATTTAGAGATGGATGGTCATGATTTTAGGGAAAGGGTACGTTCCATGCAGCCAACAGTGTGTTTGTTGTGTGGTTTCACCTCTCGGTCTCTTTGCACACGTGCTGAATATGCAGTTTGGCACGGAACCCAAAGGCGACGATCTGACACTATTGGTATGTGGATGCTCTGTTAAAAGTGGTAGTATCACGAGGAACGTACCTGCTGGACGCTTGATTGTATGGCTTCTCGTTGCTCTCACAGGTGGCGAAACCGAACGACCCCGAAGATAAATGTATGGTGTTTTTTCCGGATGGAGACTTGGGGATCAAAGAAATTAGGCCGTATGTAAATCAAGTGATGAACTTGATGCTATGGAGAAAATTAACTAGCTGTATGTTGATTTCCAATATCGTCGACAGACTCATAGAGCGCATGCATAAAGCGGAATCAAAGAGGGGTATTTTAGTGTCTCGAGGAAAGTGTACAAACCATGCTAAACAAGCGCTGCAAGATGTGCTACCACACTATGTCGTGGAGTACTTTCGTGATGATGAACTGATCGTAGACATAACAGACCATGAGCTCGTGCCGCAACATGTTGTTTTGAATGATGAAGAGAAAAAACAATTATTGGAGCGATACCGTGTAAGGGAGACTCAGCTTCCGAGAATACAGTTAAATGACCCCATTGCCAGATTTTACGGAATGCAACGAGGACAAGTTGTCAAAATTATTCGTCCTTCGGAAACAGCAGGAAGGTAAGAATCGCGACGAATGTTGCCACTGGGTTGGTTATAAACATGGTTTCTGGGCTCATGCAGATATGTAACGTATCGTATAGTTGTATAGTGGAGGTGTTGTTAGTGCGACGTTTCGGGTTACAACTTGGATCATGCAAAGCGGAGGAGTATTAGCATGTACATTTAATCAGGAGGAGCCAATACACTCTACGTTGAACAAATTATTTCATGTCATGTTTGTACCACTCCTCAAAGGCGCTTCAAACTCTTTTTACGTTTGACATCCTTCTTCCCTCGTTCACTAAGTGCTTTTTTGGATTTGCTTTTACTCGATTTGGATTCCTCTGTTTCCTTTTCTGGTTTAGTTGTAGTAGATTCCCCCGAGGCTTCCGTGGGACTCGATTCAGCGGTTTCTGTAACGCTGGCTGTTTTATCTATATTTTCGTTCTCCTCCGATTCCACAATTTTTCTCTTTGCATGGATCTTAGTCATTAACGTTGCTTTTCTATAATATTCATCGTAGGATTCCATAAATAATTTTCCCGCATCTTCGTTCAGCGAAGACTCCGGAAAGGGTACTATAAGTAAACATCGTATGACTTGCAGTACGTGGTGTAGCGTGTTATCTGGCTTCCAGTCGCGTTTCAGAGTATTCACACATATATCGCCCGCATCAGATACATTAGGGTGAAAAATTTTAGTTATAAAGTATCCTGTGATGCAAGAAATTCAATGTGGCTTCCGCCAATAAAAACTGGCTAAAACGGCGCGGAGCTAACCTTTTGGAGGGGCCGAAGGGTATTCCGAACCTAGCACTAGTTTCAAATGAAATTGACCTCCATGATATGGTGTATCCTCTGCAAAAGAAGGAGAGTGATTAATTCATATAACCATGTCTTATCCCTCGTGAAGTCCATGTGCTGCTTACCCGGGCCGAAAATCACAGCATGTATTTCACTAAGAGAGCCTTCATCTGGCAAGTACCGAATACCCTCAGGTGGTTTCGAGGCAAGGTTCCTAATCTGTGCAAATCGTATTAAGAAAACGGTAAGAGTCATCTCTGGCACTGGGATAGACGGATCCCTTCTTCAGAACAAATGGCTTCGTGGCGCGCACTTCAATGTGGGGCGAAGTGTCTGTCTCCTACTCGCTTGTTATTTGTCTTACCTGTTTCGACAGCCTCGTCATGACCTGTGGCGTGAAACTTGGTTGCGACGCCTGCAATAGATAAGGAGCGTCGTTAGCATATAGCCTCGGAAATGAAGAGAAACCCGGGAGCGCGCCAAAAACAGGAGAGTCAACGTACCATTGTTGTCTTACGTGTTAAGGCAAATGAATAAACTATGTTCACGTTTGTAATCAGTCTTGTTTCCTAACTTTATGGTAAAGAAAACTTGATCGTTTGTGGCACGTGATGCGATTGCGAAGAATGGGTTGTGAAACAAACCAAGGAATTCCTCTCTGAATGGCTTTCGCGCACGGGATCGTGATGGTTGACTCCCCAAGTCGCACGGTGGGGGGGCTTCCTGCCCGTCTTCCACATAGAACCAAAGAAAAGAGTGGTGTTGATAGAAAATAGGAAAGTAATCATAGGAGGTATGAGGATACTTGGAAGGGGCGACATCAGCATGGGGAAATCATATGAAGCCGAGTCCTTGTAGGAATCCGGCTAAGACACCTCCTCCGGCGGAAGGAGGAGGTGGCTATTATACTGGTTCAAGGGCCATGGACAACATCATGCATTGGCAACATTATCCTCGTAGTTTGGCTGGGTGGGTGGTCCTTATTTTCACGCTCTTCGCTTGTATGCAGCCTGGGCAGTGCACTGTGACAGTGGTATGTAAAGACTATTTTGAGGGACAGCTCGGGGGTGGTAGACACATCTTATGTGCACGTATGGGATCTGCAGAAGACGGGATCGAAATCAAATCCTCAAGTCGTGATCATACAACAAATGATGGACGTTAGCCTGGGAACTATGCAGACAGACCTGGCGTACCAAGTCAAGCTTTATGGAGACAAATTCGAGGATACCTTGGACGATCACCCTGACTATTTTTTGTCGAGATTGCACTCCAACAGTATAGATGAAAACACCAAGAAAGCACGGGAAAAGAGGGCCGCTAAGAGAAACACACCAATGGCGCAAGAGGATAGCTCTCCATCGTCTCCGCGCCCTTCTTCCGAACCGACAGAGCCCTTCAGCGTTCCGTGGTATGAGCAACGATGGGCACTACCTGATGTAAGTGGCAAAAGCTGTCTAATAGTACCCTTGATTGTGCATGTTAACCCAAACTGTTTGGCATCACTTCAGTTTGTGTTCAATATGAAAGAAGTGAAATTGTACAACCCTATCCAAGAGTTTCAGTATACATGTCTACTGCCAAACGAAGAGAACACAGAGCAACTGAAAGCTTCTCGAAACGAATGGCCAGATAACAGCGAGGAGTCTATATCAGACGAATCGGACCACGGAAAAGCCGGTCATAGTGATTCAGTAGAAGAAACACTATCAAACTATGTGCAACAAAGGCGAGAGAACTGTTTGATGAGAGTAAGTCCGTCGATTGAGGCCGTCAAGCAAAATCTCTGTGTTGGATATCTTTTTGCATGCAGAGATATGGATACTGGGCCTATAGGGTTTGCCCCAATAACTATGTTGAGCAGGTACATGTAGAAGGAAGCATATCCAAGAGTGATAAGGCAGTTGAAAGGGTGCTTCTGGGAAAGTATAATGCGGAGCTTGACCACCTTACCACCATGGATGGGGAACAGTATTACACTCAAGTGTATGAAAATGGAGATGAAGGTCGCAAGACCAAAGTTATGTAAGTTAATCTTCAGTGTCTCTCCATCTTCGCTACAGCGTGAATATTTACTGGTGATGGCAGGTTTTTGTGCGCCGCCGATTTACTCCCTAATGGTGTACAAGAAGACATTGTAGGGTTTTCAGAACCAGAATCTCGTTATTATCAAATCAAAATAGGAGTGGCTGATAGTTCGGTCTGTGGAAAACTTTCCTCTCTTCGGTATATAATGAAACCTATCAATGGATCATGCTCCAGCCTGAACAAGGGCTGGTGGACTTACGAAGTCTGTCTTGGGAGTCACGTCAAACAATTTCATCAAGAGGGAAAGAGCATAGTATCACAGTTTTTGTTGGGGAAATTTAACAAAACTGTGGACACATACGTAGACGAAGGAGATCCAAGTATGCGACTCCCTAGCAACTCAAGGTTGGCACGTAATCAGCCTCCTGAGTATCTACCAGCAGCTGTCCAGAAATTCGACCAAGGCACCTTATGCGACATCTCCAACGCACCTCGACAGGCGGAGGTTCGTATTCAGTGCGGTGTCGGCCACTTTGTGGTGACGTCGATCAAAGAGATTCGGACTTGTCAATACATGATTTTCGTCACATCTAGTCATGTGTGCGAACACCCCGCGCTGAAGCAGGTTGAACAGCTCGAAATCCCCGAAAGTGCTAATATTAATTGCGTTCCTTCAAGCACTTTTGAACAGTATAAAACGAGCCTGCTTCAGGATGAGAAACAAACGGAAAGTAGAGAAAGTTTTGAAATTCCCCCGGACGAGGCTCCGGGGCAAGTATAACCCTAGTGAGAACTGCGCCTTTCTCGAAATTAACGGAAGTAGGCTACAATAAAATGAACCCAAGCCTTGGTTATCAATCGTCGTTGGTGCGTTTACTGATTTGTGTTTGTGTGGTGTTTTGGCACTCGTACCGGAACTTCCGGTCCGGAAGGTCCTACAGTGTACAGTACAAGTTGTACAACTACTGTACGTTGTACCCATGTATTTCCAACGCATAAACTCTCGACACGGTTAAGCATCGCTATTCTCACTCAACTCCTCTGAGTGATGCTTCTTTATAGTATGATATGGAAGTCTATACCTACTGTCGATGGTCTACCGTGTACCAGGTACCTAGATTCTAGGGAGAAATGTTTGAATTTCTTTGAAAATTTGAAATGGACACTTCCAAACAGCACAAGTTGAAGTTGCTGCATTCTGTATTTAATTCATTGTATTGTCGATGTGGTACACTGACAACGATGACTGCTTCATCGTCTTTGTTCGACGAAGAGTTTGCTCGGTCCTCTGAAGAGGGCGGGCAATATGAGCCGCTGCAATATCTGCTAGCAGAGCCTTCGTCCCAGGAGGTCTCTGGAGCAGCTGCAACTGAGGCTCCCTCCCATCGGAATACGGGTTCTTCCTCGTCACATACAGCCTCCCACCCCAAACAATCTTCCCAAAAGAGTAAAGGAGTGTCTACTGCGCCGTCCGAACTTCCGTCTGGGAATCCGTTTTCCACGAACAGTGGAGAGGAAGAAGATGAAGAGAGTCGCCATCTTCAAAATGTACCTCCTCCAATGGTTACCCGATACGTAGATACTGTATGTCTCTCTGCCCGCCCCTATGTATACCTGGGATACTCATTTTTAAGGCGAGGATAAATATCTTGTTATTATTCTGCTCTTCAGGTCCTACGCGAAAACATGGAACTGATCCATTGTATCCTGGAGAATCAAAATCTGGGACGTATCAAGGAAGCCGTCATGTAAGTCCTTCTCAGGAAAGGGGGTATTAAGATGTATTTCTTTACACGAAACTGGTGTGTATGGTTGCTGCAGGTATTTGGAGCGGCTTCAGGCTCAATTAATACACCTGGGCAAACTCAGTGACCTGCAAGCTTCCATAAATGGCAACTTCCCTGAGAGACAACATGTGGAGACTTTGAATGAAAAAACCACACATGCTCTGTTGAAAAAAACAATGAGAATGATGCTAACGATATCTAAGCTCTGTCCCCGGCAACCTAGCCCCTATGCAATGTCCGAGGAAGACATTCAACAGAACAAGACTCATCCAGCAGACAAGTCAAGCACGGCTTTACGAGGAAGCTTGAGGGCGGCCTGGAACACAGACGACAACGGAGAGACACCTGCAAATTCAGCAAACAATGCGGACGTATTCGAAAGAGATCGGGATATAAGCACTCAGCGGGCTAACAAGAGCTCCTCGCAAAAGACTGACAAGCGACGTTACTGGACGGAAGACGAACATGAGCGATTCATCGAGGCCCTGCGCAAGTATGGACCACTTGGTAGGTATTCCCTATAGTGGATGTGCTGTTGTTTGTATGTCATCGATTGGTCTACTTCCTAATGCAGCGCATGCTGCAATTGCTAGGCATGTTGGGACAAGGGACGCAAAACAAGTACGCACCCACAAGCGCGCCCTGAGGAAGCAACTTGCGAAAGGACAAAATTATTTCTTTTCTCGAAGGACGCCTTTGCATCGGCGATTAGAAGCTCTTGGTCACAAAACGGATGGGGCAGCCAATCACGAGAAGGCAGATAGTGATGAAAGTGAGGACAAGGACGACGAAGACGACGAGGAGGAAGCGGATGAGGACGACGAAGATGAAGAAGACGACGATGACGATGATGAGGAGAATGACAAGCAAGGTGGTAATTTATATGAAAAGTATGACGCAGGAGATGGAAACGATACTATCAACGCTGTCGATTTTGCAAATGCGACCTCGATGAGCGAGTCTTGAATGTGTGCGGGTGGTCTGTTTACCATTTAGTCTTCCTCTCCTCCTGAAGAACCAGACGAAACACGGCGCTTTGATCTTGTTGTCTTCCTTGAAGACTCCGTCTGGTCGCCACCGGATCCAACTATTTGAGGGGATCGGTTTGGAGACTGTAGTGGGGAGTGCATGTCTTCAGGAACCGACTTTCTTCTCGACATTGCACCCGAAACTTTGTCAATAACTCTGTTCTCACGCATGAGATACAGGCACTGGAAGTTACCAATTGGATCGAACCGTTGGATTGTGCGCACTCTGCGATAATCGTCGATAACAGTAACAGTTTCGACTATAAGGGGCTTGCCGCTACTATGAGATGTCGCTGTAAGCATTAGTACATGCTCACTCTTCTCTTCTAGCTTAATGTCGCAGTCCTCCCACGCGAGATTATTTTGGGTGAACACTTGGCAAACTCCATCTCCTACTGGCTTATATATAAGAGTTTGCGGCTTGGCTACGCCGTCCGAAGTAGTTAATGTCTGTCGTTCAACCCAATGCCCTTTCCTATCGTCGAAGCTGAGAGACACTGCGCATACGCGGCTCTGGGCCTTAGTAGGGGCAAACATCGACTGAACTGTTGCGTCACCGTTCCAACGGCCCTCCATCCGATGCAGTAACCGGAACTGGAACCTACCAATCTGTCAGAAAGGAACGGCAAACTTATTTGGTGTCGATTTCCAGATGTCGACCACGCAGTTACACGTACCTGGGCAACGTACAAGTTCCGGAAATACCTAGGGGGTGGTATATCCTCCTCCTCTTGTGTGCTACTATAGCCTGAGCCATAAGCGACGACTGGGCCTGGGGCTCTTGCCAAAACAATACCTGTCACCAAAACGTTTTATTGATCCGGGGGTTCCACAATCAGGTAATGCTGGTTGTTCATTCCCACGTACTTGAAGAGCTTCGTCCTTCGTCGCCCCCATTCTTATGTGGAGGTGGTGATGGCTCCTCCCAAAACGCAGGAGGGAAGTTGGTGTGGTCATTCCTGTAATGGGTCCACATGGATATGCGCTAATGAATTTACCTACTCAAGAGCAACGCAATCTTACCCTCCACGCCATGTGGCATCCCACGCTTCGCCACCTCCTTCCTTGCTTAGATCAAAATCGGCCAGATCTTGTCCTCCCCTGTGTACATGTGTTGCCACCACTATTTGACTCCATGATACAATAGTCGATGTATTTCACCGGGACCTACCTCAATTTCGTGTTTTCTTCCTCCAGTGCCAGCGCCATAGCATCGTAGTCAACCGGGGAGTATGCCGCTTGCACTTTGGACGACGGTGGATGATACAAAATGGCACCATCTTTGAGATTGTAGTCCTTCACAGTGGCGGTATCTTCCAAGAGCCTTCCAGCGTGCTGAAGTTGGACGAAGTTTCTGCTGCCAGTGAAGAAGGCCGATCGACGGTATTTCGCCTGCACGAGCGAGTAGCCAACAGTGAATATATAGTGTAAGTGAACTGCGCCGTTGCTGACACAAACGCGGCGCCTTGTATAATACGAAGATACAAGGATACACTGGCTTCTTCAACTACCGAACATTCTGGTCTCTTTCCAGTTTTATGCGAAAGCAGCGACTTTCCCCTCCCTCGCCACTGATGGGCAAAAGGCCCAGTAATGCAAGTCGTATGCCGCTCCGTCTGAACTTATCTAGGGAGGAGTACTTACCTTGACAGCGGCAATGGAATCGCCCTGTCGAACATCAAGTGCATGAGGTTCTTCCGACGCACTATTTCGAATGAACAAGCGCATTTTCTTTTTGCTTCCCAGTTTCTGCTCGATGAATACACTCTACGATAGAAAGACCACCAACGGCATGTTTTCGATCAACATGAACCACACAATCCAACGAAGACAAATGTAATTCCTCGCTGGCAACCTCAAGTATTACTCCAAACTTCAACGAACGAAGGAGATTGCGGGAGTGCGTTTGTCAGTAGGAAGTATAGAACCAATAGACTTCCATAAGTGGTGGTGCAGTTGGTGGAGAAAACGCAGGGTTTGTTTTGCCGTGTACCTGCTGGAAACAAGAAGACTTACATTGGTCGGTATCGTCAACTATTTCCAAGTGAATTGCCACACACACACCACACACAATTGCCACGTCCACGTCGTCGAGGTGTGAGTCATACCGAGTGACGTGTTGTGTAGGCGTCTGATGAATGAACTTTTATAGTTGTGTGAATAGATTCGCCCTCCAAAGAAATACCGATTAATCCAAGTGATTCTGTTGCGCGTCATAGTACTCGCCAAAGAGAACCAAAATTTCCCTCCTTCGCCAGACAGAGGGTTGCCAACCTTGACAAGAACGCGTACATAAACTCCTCAGAGTTGCTCTCTGCGGCAATGCCATACAGAAAGTCGATCATCTCTGCCTCACGGGAAAAAATGGACGGACTGTGTCTTTCTTCCAACTTACGACTTATAGAGAACGTTTGTCAACGAGCGGATTGCGGAGACGTCTCAGATGTAATACCAGTAGTATACCTAGTTTCGTTGTGTCCTGTGGAGGTTTCCGTTTCGTATCGGCGTCGCTGCGACTCTCGGAACGATTCTGGAAGGACTTCCAACGTTCTTGGAAGTTTAGCCTTGGCGTCCTCAGAATCGGCGACTTGTCAGCGAACTTCTGCGTAGACAAGAATAAACGAAGTGTTTAGTAAACTACTGTGCACAATAGTCACCGAAGAATATTCTGCCAGTAACGCTGGTTCTTGCAACCCACCTTGGCCTCAGAACAAAGGCTTCTCTGCCGGTTCCAAACAAGCCCGCGATCGACGGAGGTACCACCAAGCAGTTTGGGAAACCTTTATTTCGCAGCTTCGAGGCGATTGACTCGTATTATCGAAGGCTTGCGCAAATCTGAGTCTCCCCTAGCCTGTTCGAACTTGCGACGAAATTCCACCAACGACTGAAATTAAGATTCCACGTTTTTCATACAGTATTAACATCTTAGAAACTATCAGCATGCCGTTCGCTATTATTTCGATGTTGTTTGCTTTTGGTAAAATACTAGATGGCAGGCTTCTGAACAAAGTTAAGAAAAGGGTTCGTGGAAGACGGTTCTAAAGCGGTATTTTCGTGTTTCCGGTGAAATCCTTATATTGGGATGTATGACTGACTTCTACGACTGTCACGCTCAAGTGAATCTTAACTTGCATCTGTACCCTGAAGTTATACAGAAAACCGTTATATGCCTACTGTTGATGTGGACCAGCTTCCCAACCGACATTCTGTTCTATGGGCTCCTAGCGCAGGGAAACGAGACATAACGCGACGGCAAGAAAAACTGCCGATTGACTTCACTCTTGCACTGTGGCGAGCTTCTCTCCGTCTTCCCATTGCCGTATCAATTGGTACTCAGTGGTGCTGATTTCGAAGTCGTTGTGATCACAGTAGAGTTGATCTTTCGGCCTTTCAGAACCACTAGTGATTTTCTTGACAACAAAACCCACTATCAGACCGGAAAACCCCATCACTGCTATAGTGACGAAAAGCCCTGCCAACTGGTAACCCCATTGATTGTCCCCTCGGGGAAAAATAGAATTGAATTCCTGTCCATAAACAGATTTATCCGCAGCTGCGGCAGCTAACATTCCAGCGAGAGAACCGATGATACCAGGGGTCCCATGGAGGTTGAGAACGCCGCAGGTATCGGTCAAACCGAAGCGTGATTCCAGGAAGGGTGTAAGATGAATGAATCCCACTGTCGAAACGAAGCCCGCGACGAAACCAGTTAGTATAGCGGCACCAGGGCCGATGATTAGGTCGGCGGAGCTTCCAACAGCAACCCCTCCAGCCAACGTTGCATTGGCAATGTCTACCATTTCGAACCTTCCAGAGTGTCTTAAGGTTCTAGAGGTGCAGAATGCGGCCAAAGCACTTCCTGTTAATGAGAATACTGTGTTGATAGCAACACGATCTTGGTTTCCACCTGCAAAAGCACCATTGAATGACGGCCAGTATAGCCACAGAATCAAAGTTCCGATTATCGAGAATCTATCCGACGTGTAGTTCGAAGTATTGTCTCTATGAGCACCTAATTGCCCCGAGAACAAAGTGTAGCTCACGCCAAGTCCAAACACTGCGCCTGCCAGATGGATCACGACCGATCCTCCCATATCCACCCCTTCCAAAATCCAAGTAAAAAGATAAAAGTTAAAAGAATAAACCATTATTTCCAGAATGGCTACAAGGAATAACTGCATTCTCGTTGCTTTTCCCAACAGAACCCCGAACGTTATGAGGAACGTAGCTGCCGCAAAATCACCCTCTATTAACCAACTGATGCTAAGCTGCAGTTCGTGGAAATGATTTTCGTGTATACGCTCCCAGAACGCTTGGTTCAAGATTCCCCATTGAAAACATATAGCAGACAGGAGCATGGTGAATCCGAGTGCTTCAAATCCATTTCTGCGGAGAAAGGTCATTAGGTACCCGAAGCCAATATAGACCATCAAATGAATTCCAATGTAGAATGAATACATCGAATCGATGCCCTGGCTTAGATTCTGGTTTACATCGCTATAATCTACCAAAGCCAGGTAGAGGATAATCATAACGATCTCAAACGCCACCATTAGAGTCGTCGCTATGTCCGGGTGCATCCAAGACGGGGTCACCCGCTCCAACCACATGTCGATGCCCTCGTCGTTGTCACTCTGTGATTTTTCTTCCTTCAGATCAGCACTAATGTTAAGTTTGGTACCCTCATCATCTGCAAGCGTTCAATGGTGCGGCAGCACGGCAATATCTCTTGAATTAATTGTCCAAAACCGAATTTTTCTGTAGTGGACATTGCGCTTACTGTTGTCATTCGAATTGACATCCCCTGTTTGCCCCTCGGGGTCCTGCTGGGTATCTGTATCAGTAAAATGCAAAGTACTTCTGACGGACAAATGGACGAGGGTACCTCATGTACCTTGTTGCACTACTGTCTCTGGTGAGACGGGTATCTTCGACGCCATGCTTCGGAACCTCACGGAAACTTCATACCAACGAGCATTTACACATTTTCCATCGATTGAAACAAACAAAGTGTCAATAATTCTACCTATGGCTTCAAAAGATGGAACTGTGCCACACGGTGGGCCCCACACCCCGCCCGCCGAACTTCACTAGACCGGAGTTCAACTACAGCAACGCAATCATCCGGAAGTCTCCTTTCGTTTTTTAACGCAACCGTGCAACTACGTTGCTAAATTGAAGGGAAACCGTCTGAGCGAACAAGCTGTACTGGAATGGCTGCTTGTCTTTACTTGCTGGAATGAAGTTTTCCGGTTGATGCATTTTTGAGCGTACATCTACACACACTGCATTGCGACGAGTGGGTATCAGTGTACAGTGTAGTGAAATCGGTAGGTCCAAAGATGTACAATAGAACTTCCCATTATGTTGCTACAGAGTATCAATAACGGGAAAAAATAACCTCGGTTGAATCGATACGAGAATACGTCTATCCAACACGCAGTGTTGTACAGAAACTCTGCAACGTCTCACTCCCTGGAGCCCTCGCGAAATGATACCGCTAGGAGTGGATATTAAAAAGTGCCTGGAGCACGCAGAGATCCGATCAGGCCAATCCGTGTCGCCATGATTTTCTCGGAGAATGTCGTCTACCACCATAGGGCGCGTTGCAAGTTGCAACATCTATTCACAAAGCACACACACAAATGTGACAGATAGCCCACCGGCCACAAAGACCTTACGATGAGCATGGCAAAGACTTGGGAAGCAAACGAGCACCCTCGATACTCTTTTAACCCCCACGACCAATTACCAAACAGTTTGGAGGAATGCTGCTCTCAATCACTTTGTTTCGGAGAGCAAGCACAACAAAAGTACGGTATGCATGTAAAAAAAGGCGTTTCTTGCGGAATATTTCCTTCAGCCGCTCCTCCTTGATTTTATACATTTAGATCCTACAATGTAAGAGCTTTTCGTCGGTGATTCATTTGGCCAAACAATCCATCCACGTTGTCTTTCCAATTGCGAAGGTAGACGCGATCGCAGAAGCTGTCTGCGGCAGTGCCCCATCCTTCTTCTCTTCTCCTGTGCACGGTCCTTTGGGAACCCACTCACAGCCCGATGTTTACATTCGCAGTACACTATTGAAGGACTGAGGTAGACTTTCGGTTCTTGGCTTCATTGTTGCCTGGACAGCCCTGAAGTAATTTGTCTAGAGATGGTGGAGGAGATTTCATCACCTCGTTCTTTCAGCAATCAAAGAAAAACATCTCTATCGTGGCTTGGTTTTTTGTCATGAACACTTCGAACCCCTGACATTGAATTTCGTGGAGAGATATGGACTCCAGAGTTTCTGCTAAGAGCACGTATTTTGGTGCAATGGTCGAAACTTTGTCTACCATGGCCACCGCGTGTATTAGTACCACTAGCAACGAATACGGTATGTCGGAACTGTGAGTTGCCTACATTGTACTGTCATATCATGTCACATGGTTTATGTGTATTCAACCAAGCATAGTTCGAGGGAAAACGAAAGTTTGCCGAGCTATACTTTCTGGAGTGGTGCGCCCTACCCCGTTTTCAGACTGTGTACTATGATTTCGAGGACCGCCGATTTGTCCTGGATTCCCTTGGCGTTTCGTCACTGAGTAGAGTACATGAATAGTAAGGACGGATTCTCTTTCTCTCGAACCTGTGTCTTACGTGTACACCGTCAATTCTAAGCCGAATAATCAAACAGAAAAATGTAGTGACGGAAGCACTAACTGTGTAATTGCCTTCAATCATCTGAAGCCGGGAGTTTCTGGACGAGCACAGCGGTTGCCCGAACTGAGAATATGTGACGACGGCCCACCGGCAGTTGGATGTGTTGTCCATAACGATGCGAGCACGGGATTCCTCCGTGACTATAGAAAATATCCGAATCGGCCATAGGGATGCATTATATAAAGACTGGAGAGGCCCGAGGAGCATACAGGTATACTATCATTTACTTCGAGGAATTTTAGTACTGATGGATGCCGACCCTTGAAGTAAGTGGCGCAGAACGTACAAATTCAAATTGTACAGGGAGCACTCGAATAAGTGGTGGCGTCGAATACACGGTATGCTCTAATTTGTTGAACCTTCAAATCGCCCACCTTCATCCTCGCGACCTGTGAGTTGTACCACAGAAGATCAATTCTTAAGAGGAACCAAGGTAAGCAAGTTAACTCATTGTAAGTTCTGAGCCCACAGCATAGAAGACTCAGAAGAGAAATACGGAGGGTTGCACAACTCATCTCATCGATGTGTTGGTTGCTCGGACCGGGGCTGGTACTTCAGCAGCCTCCTACTGACGCTGTTCCTTCTCATCTTTACTCTCTTTCTGTTTAGGCAGTGGGATCATTACCCTTGCTTCTCCCGACATAACCTCTTCCAGTTGCTCAGCAACTTGTAGAGATTTGTTTCCTATCTGGGAATCGTGCTCCAGGTGCCGATGGATAGTCGTGGCGCATGTGAGGATATGAGGCTTTTCTCTGGCTTGAACTATTTGCACCCGAGCTGTGACTGTATCACCAACAAATACTGGCTTCTGAAAAGCAAAGGATTGATTAAGATACAATGCCCCTGGAATCTGACTTCCAAAAATGGTTCCAAACATGCTTCCATACAGCATTCCATTCACAATCGGTTTCCCAAACGGGCTCTCTTCGCGAGCATAGCGGGCATCTAGATGAAGGGGGTTCGAATCGCCGGTCACCTCGGCGAACGTCTCTACGTCGTGGGAAGTCCAGGTCTTGGTCCACTCAGCGTAGTCCCCGACACGAAGGTATCCTCCAGTGGCCCGGAGCGTCTGCAAAGCCGTCTTTGACGATTACAGTATGAATAAAGACAGAATTTGATATACACGTACCTTGGATGAAATAGTTCCTCGAATCATCGTACATTTCATGAATGAATGAATGAATAAACGACAATACTGGAGGTAAACAAGGCTCTGGGCTGGAGGAAACAGGAGACAAACGCCGTCCTGTATGCACTACCATGACCGTCGATAAGCCTGCCATTCCGCGTGGATTGGACCCTTTTTATTACGCACTCCATCTGTATCACGCCCGGGAATTGGACGCTTGCTTGACAATTTGCACAGACCTTCTCGAGAAGAACCCCTACGATAAAGCCGCGTGGACGTTAAAATGCAAAACTTTGACGTCAAAGACCTGGATCGATGATACCGAGTACGAGGATGAAGGCGCAGGGGATTTACTCTTGGATGAAAACGCTGTCGCACAGGCGCCACGACCGGGCACCTCGCTCCACTCGGCCGCCGTTGGAACTCCCTCGGGGAAGACGGCTCGAGGCACTGCGGATGCTGCGATTCGACCAGTGTCCTCTGCAGGACGACCCATGACAGGCTTTGCACGTCCAGGGACAATGTCTAAGTCTCGGCAGGGGACGTCAACCAATGTGGACCAAGCTCTGCGGGGAGATCGACCTGGAACCTCGAGACCGACAACTTCGTTTGGAAGGTAAGCCTCCTTGCTGAGCTCAAGTCTTCGCTGCCTTGTGGCCCACGGAAAGCGTTGGACTTTCTGTATTTGCTGTTGCAGACAAATTCGGCTTGGAACGGCTTCAATGATTGCTCAGTCTAAAGGGGAGGGTCCCTTTATTGATGTGGAGCGATTAGATATGAACAAATATGCCAGGCGAGAAGCAATTTCACGCGCCCTCTGTGATTACTTATTCTATCATGAACAGAATCCAAGAAAAGCTGCAGAACTTGCAGCCGCTGCTACGAAATATGTAAGTAGTTGCGCTCGTTTCCTTGTGAGTCAGAAAGGATACGTGGTTGGTTGGTTGTTAGCAGCACAATTACTCTGACTGGTGGTGGAAGGCGAGACTAGGGAAGGCATACTATCAACTGGGAATGTTACGCGACGCAGAGAAACAATTTCGTTCCTCGCTGCGAGCGTTTGAGACTATTCCTGTCTATTTGGAATTGGGAAAAGTGTTCCTGAAACTAGATCAACCTAATTCAGCATTAGATTTGTATCAGAAAGGGGCAGAAATGTTTCCAGGTGATCCAAATATGCTCCTGGGTACCGCCCGAGTTCATGATATGTTGGGAGATACTGTTTCATCCAGCGATATTTACAAGAAAGTAATCAAACTGGACGCCAGCAATGTTGAAGCCATTGCTAGTCTGGCTGCAAATCATTTCTACACGGATCAGCCAGAAGTGGCTCTAAAGTACTATCGCCGTCTACTACAAGTAAGTTGCGCCATTTTTGTATAGATGTCGAGTTGAGTTGCAGCATTCTGCCGCAAATATTCCTTTATGTTGTATTCTGTTGTCACAGATGGGTGTTAATTCCGCTGAAGTGTGGCAGAACCTCGGTCTATGCTGCTTCTACGCTGCCCAATATGATATGACTCTGCCATGTTTTGAGAAGGCACTCTCATTGGCTGAAGACGACGTAATGCCGGACGTGTGGTTTAATATCAGCCATATCGCTATCGGCATTGGGGACCTGGGGCTAGCGTATCAGGCTTTGCGTGTCGCCTCTTCGGTGGATAATTGCCATGCCGAATCATACAATAATCTTGGAGGTACGTTGACTTAGTCATCTGCTTTGTTGACTGGTAGTATACCGTTTGGATTCATCTGAAAAGCAGTACTGGAAGTGAAAAAGAATAATGCCGAGGGCGCACTTTCGAACTTCCAAAGTGCAAAGACTTTAGCTGACCATTTGTTCGAGCCATATTACAATGCGGGTAAGTCGTACTTGTGTCTGTGCGTGTGTGTGTGTGTGTAGTTTAGAAGCCTATAGTAACTTTGGCCTTTGCCAAGTGCAGCTCTGATCGCGCATAGAAGGGGTAACCTGGAAGAAGCATTCCAAGATGTCAGCAAGGCTCTGGATACGTTTCCGAATCACACAGAATCCTTAGAGCTCAAATCGAGTATCCAGCGGAAGCTTGAAACTCTGTAGCTCTTTCGGTTTATACCGCGTGACATCTGAGTAGAACTTCCGCAAGCGAATGGGAGTTCGCGATACTCTGCTGTGTTGACCTGTGAAAGATAGCGGTAGTGTCTGGGCAATGGCTACTCAAGGTTTAGACATTCCTGAGTACGTTAGAACTCTGTCTTTGGCATTCCCGATTTTACTGCTCGGATAGTGCATCCTTTGTAGTTGGTTTCCCGGAAATAGATGTATCTCGGCGAAAAATGTACCTCTACAATCCTTACTTGCATCGGAGGTTTTGGCCTAGAGGAAGTACAAGCAGGTTGTACCTACGAAGAAATTCAGTCAGAAATGCACTTTGAATCCAGGATTGTCAAATTTTGTAAAGAGAAATAATGTTAAGTACAGGGTAAGAATGGAATACTACGCTCTATACATGAGCCATTCTCATACAGTAAATACGATGGGGTCGTTTCGACGCAACTGATTAGGTCGAATACTTTCCGTGAAACAATTTGAGGATTCGCCGATGTACTATGCATATATTTGAGCATATATCGTGCGTGAACACAGTTTCGGTAGAACAGTTGATGACTACTGTGTGTGTGTGTGATGATTACTTGTCCACATATCCGGGTAGTTCCGCTTAGCACACTTGTCCTCGAGGTGGAACAGCGGGCCCCTTACTTGTACCTAAGTGTAGCGGCTCACATGGTGAGCCATCAGTCACATTTTCGTCGTACTTGTGCTCTTTTGCGGCTTTTCGTACGCTAAGGGAACGGTTCATAGACTGCGGGCCGACTTACTCGGTTACATCGCTGGTTGCTTGGGCTCACGTAGTCCAGCCTGACAAGTAGCCAAGCCAACGTAATCATAGCGTAGGAAGTCGATGTAAGCAGTATCCTAAACCAGGGTATTTACAGTAGGCTTGCTGGAAGATATTTAGCAACGAGAGTCCGCTGCAGAACTTCTAGGGAACGGGGAGTCGGCACTTTGTTCATGTTCAGAACTGAATCAAAAGCTTCAGCTCGCATGGTGGCTGAATCTGTATCCCCCGGAGCATTATGAGAATACCCCTCTTGCATGTGAAGTTATTGAGGATTGTATATTACCAACACTGGATGACCAGCTGCCAACTTATGAAGTGCACGCCACTATAGCATTGATCGACCCCTGATACAAGCAGTGGCCGAGCTTTTGGCTCCGGGAATGGAGAAACTACCTTGTATTTGCATAACTGAGACAAAAGCATTGAGCTTATCATAAACTCAAGCCCAGGAGCATTGCGTTACAAGCCCCTGAAACAAGGGTAGACCGCAAGTAATTGGTTCCTAACCGCCGGCGGGTGATGAGACTAAACAGAAGAGATTGCGAGAATTCGTTGCTACGTCTAGTCTCCGGCGTACGAGTGAACGTTGATCATGTCTGTCATAGAAGCCAAAGAAGTTAACGGGACGCAACCACATATAAACGATAGGACAAGTCGGGTTGCGTTCAATGCAATCTGCATCCTCGGGGGAGCTAATTTTATTACCCATCTCTTTCGTTCGCACCACATCGGCGACAACTAATCACTAGTAGTGTACAAAAAACTGCATTGCCAAGTGGGATGTTGCTTAATGTGCGGATTCTGGCGCCAATATATCAATATCCGGTTCATGCTCATCGAGGTCTAACCCCATGTCGTTATCTCGCTGGATCCACTCCTTGCGGAGGAAAGACCCTTCACACTCAGGAAGTACTCTTTCGTTCTTCTTATTTTCAGAGCGCTGTCGTAAAGTCCTTACGGCAGAAATGCTCGGACCGCCTCGCACTATTTTTCCCCGGAACGATGGTTTCTGTTCCCCGTTGCTCGACCATTGTTCCGGCTTCATAGACACCATTCGGGCTTCCGACGCGGGTGCGCTTGCATCACTACGAGTAGCGGTATGGATATCATCACTCTCTCTGTTGTTTTCAAGGGAATGAACTAGCTGGCGCGATGCTTGACGCGAGGAGTCATTGCGTTTAGACGAAGATGCTGAAACGGGGCGACTCCCACCACGTCCACAGGATCTGGCAGTAGAAGCACTTGCAGCAGTAGCGGGTCTATCAGTATCTGATCTTGGAATAGGAGGGCGTACACTTTCAAAGTTAGCTACAGAAGCAGCTGAAGAAGCATGCTGTACTAGGTAATTGTCTCCATCTTGTGCAATTCGGGGTGCTTCGACATTGTCTGCGACATTCTCTGATTCCACCATATCAATACTGCCCAGCTTGTCAACGTCGTCTTCATCCTCATCGCTTTTGTTAAAAAACTCATCAGACATCTCTGTTAATTTATTTGTTTCAGCCTCCTTAATCCTTGCTCTACCGTGCGGATGCGGGTATTGTTCGGTTTCCTCAGATTGGTGCTTCACAGTCCTCACGATAGAGGTAGTGGAGGTCCCCATCGAGTGGTGTTTCTTAATCGCACTGCGCTGTAGTTCCATCCAGCTCTCCAGGCTGATGTCAAGACTTTGGTGGTCACCATCGTTGCTCACCTTCGAAGGGTGCAGCATCTGCCGTAAACAAGATATTATATCTCCGCTGCTTTCCTCGGGAATGGAGTCCGGTATTAGCTGGGGAGCTTGAAAAACAGCAGATCTCTCAACATCCTTGTCCATAGATGTTTCCTGTCTACCTTGAGGTTGCTCTACTTCCGGCTGTTCTGCTTGTCCAACTTCTTCGAACAAGTAAGCAGACGGCCTTGGAGGCTGTCTTATCTTTGATAGCTCATCCTCTTTGGCCCCGTTGAGGAGTAGTTCCACGCGATACACCTCCGTAAAGGTATAGAGAAAAAGAATCTGGGAAGAACGTAGTTGCTTCGTCAATATGAGTCTAGCGGAGCAGACACGTATGGTCTTCTTACCGCCGGAGAGGGTTCCTTCCGTTCTTCGTTCAGAGTCACCTTGTATATTCTTCTCTCCTTAGGTTTTAGCAGTGGTCCCCACTCCAGTATAGTGTCGTATTCTGCAGCTCCGAATTTCTGATACAACGAACTAGTTCCCAGCAACGTCCTCATGGCTTACCATTCTCGTTCTCCTCAGCACCAGTAAGTTCTTCGATAAATGCACCACAACTTTCGCGTTCACTTCTCTGTTAGAATCGAAGAGCAATTGCATCCCATCTTCTAGCTCTCAGGTATTGTTGTAGGCTTACCACCGGCTCTTCCGAGTCTTTGGGAGCGATATTCCGAGCCACGAGAATAACTTTGGTTGATTCCTCGGCACAAGAGTTTTCAACCTGTACTCTCAGACCGACCAGACGATTTACACGGAATATTTTTCTCAACAAATGCGCTTCAACGTCATTGTCGACCTACTTGTATAATCGTGGAATTCGAGCCGCCGTCGTCATCATCATAGAAGTCTGACGTGATCGGTTCCGCTGAATTTTTCACGCTTCCTCCGCAGCCACTACTGGATGAGGGTCTCGAGCACGCGTCAAGACGAATTCTGTCCCATGGAAACACCCTGAGTGTCTTTGCAGCTTTGGAAACATCGTTGTTCATGTTATTGCCAAGTTGAAGTACAAGCGAATAACTCAATTAATGTCTTCCTGGTTTCATATATCTTCAAATGGGAGCGATAAACATGTGGCCGATACGATCGGGAAGTGTGTGTATCAATATGTGTAAAAACATTGTGTATGATAGGCAGAGAGAATGAATAAACGGCCGACATACTCGAGCTTCACAAAACCAACTTCGTCCGGTGGTGACCGGCGGTGGACCAGCGGTGGTCCGTCGCCTCATCTGGATGTAACCTGATGTGACGACGCCCTTCCTTGGATTCTCAGTAACCATAGCAATATTCGCTATGCGCAAAATGACGGCAAATGTTGGAGTGTCTTGAACAGAGTCGTCCGATCATGGGGTGGTGTTTGGAGCAGAAATCGGTATACGACGAGGCAGGCTCCTTCTTTTAGATGAGATACCATGTTTCGGCAGCCATTTCGCACAACTGACACATGTACCCCGACAAAACTAGGCTGAAACAGTTGAGCGATCGAATCGGATCGATTTGAATTCCTCGCCCACAAGAAGCGACGGAAAGATTGTCGCCTCTGTTTGTTTGAAAGAGATGAGGTGTCTGTCCTTCTAGTAGGCTTCTACACACAGCAGAGTGGCATGGTGTCTGACTTGGTTAGTCGAGTCTTAAGAAGCAATACGCTATACTTTTGTTCTACTGGCTGGTGGTAGCGTTAAGTTGGATCTCCCTGGGGTCGAAAGTCAAAAGAATCCAAAAAGAGAAAGAAAAGATTGCACTCTTCTTCTTCTTTTGTGTTCATTTCCCCTCGATATATACGCTAATTCCACGATGAGTTCAGCCGCAGCGGCAGCAGGAGGTACTTCTTCGTCGTCTTCGGCAGCTGTCTCCGCCAATGGATCGGCTGCAGGGGCGTCGAAGAGCACTCAAATGAAGACAACAACAACAGGAGGGGCGACGTCAGACCAGCAAGGATCTGAAGAGATTGCAGGAATTAATGATTACCAGTACGTCGTGAGTGCTCAAAAGCCCACGGCAGTGGGCCACAGTGCAGTTGGAAATTTCGTGTCTCCGGATAGTTTGGACCTCGTCATTGTGAAAT
>LVLI01000308.1:0-81389 GCA_001687465.1 Halocafeteria seosinensis | reverse complement strand
AAGACGTGTTCACGATGGAGGCCAACAGCAGTGTATTATTAGACAACTTGGATGTATTCTCCTTTACCAACTTAGAGTTGAACAACGAGAGTGTGATGTACATATCGAATGATGGTCCAAATGGAACACACTTGGTTGCAGATCAACAAGTACGGATCAATGATGCATCGACGATCAGCGGAGATGGTTTCGGGTTTTCTGGGGATACGTCGAACAGAGAGAAGGGTTGCTCTTTGGGACGAGCAGTAGGTAGTGGTGGTAGTTTCGGTGGACAAGGTGGTAGCGGAGGATCTCGGGGATGCGGGAGTGTAGACGATGTGTTCGTTCGGGGGAATGGTGGCCATAGTGGATCTTCGGGAACAAGCGATGGAGGTGCTGGAGGCAATGCAGTGTGGATCACCGTGATGTCCTCCGATGGTATCGTCGTCATCGATGGTTCGTTGAGCATGCGGGGTTTGGATGGTGCAGACAGTATGGACGATTTGATAGGTGGTGGAGGTGGAAGTGGTGGAAGTATAAGTATCACCGCTCCCTTATTGGAAGGGGAAGGGGTATTGAGTGTTAATGGTGGAAATGGTGGAAATAATTCTGTGACGAGTGAATACAGTGGTGGTGGGGGAAGTGGTGGACGTGTTTTCTTGGCTGTGCATAACTCCAGTACGGAGTTTGTGGGGATAGTCGAAGCGTTTGGTGGTCTCGGAAATGGACCTGATGGTTTACTTCCTCGTTTGACAGGAGCGCCTGGAACCATCTTGTGGTCCTATAGTGAGTCGTACGACATCGACTCTCGAACTGACCGCCCTGTCGGTAAGAACCGCGTCGTAGTTATAGATAATGGTGAGCGGATTTCCTTCGAGGAGGTGTCTGCTTGGGCAGCAACTCGTTTAGCATTTCCTGAAGAGCCTTCCTACGATATAGACGAGACGCATGTTAGAGGTAACTCGCGTCTATTCGTAGACATTACGAGTTTGGACTTGGTCGAGATGTGGGGTGGTATTTCTATTGGACCAGCTTCTCGTGTCGATATCGTGGGTCGTAGTGTAGAGCCATTTAGCCGAATCAATTTTGGTGACGAAATTCTCGTCGGTCGACAGGGGTCCTTATATCTTCAGGATGTCGTGGAGCTCGCAGCTGAGGATGTAACGTTAGAGAGTGGTGGCGCAGTGAAATTGGAGAATCCGATGTCTCCTGGTTTTACTTTGAACGTTAGGGAAAGTGTTAGAGTAGGGAAGTATGGTGTTTTGGACGGGGATAGCGGTGGGATAGATGTCCGACTGGATGATCGATTTGCGGGTGATTGTGTGCTTCGCGGTAGAAACGGGAGTGGTGGCAGCTTTGGTGGCCAAGGTGGAAATCGAGGAAACCGTCCTTGCGGCTCATATAATGCTGCAGAAAGCCGAGGTGCCCCAGGTGGTTCCACGGTTGTTGCTAGAGGGGGATTTGGTGGAAATGCAATCAACATCGGTTGTTCTCACCTGTTACTCGACGGCTGCATCACTGTACGTGGAGGGCCAGGTTTGAGTCATGGTAGCTACCCCAGCGGTGGAGGTAGTGGTGGTAGCATCCATATACGTGCCACTCTTCTAGAGGGAAACGGGGATGTGATTTCCAACGGTGGAGTTGGTGGTATGTGTAAAAATTTTTCGTGTGTCGATGGAGGCAGCGGGGGAGGTGGTAGAATACTTATAAGGAATAGTACAGCGACCACTATCAGTGCTGTAGCCACTGGAGGGAACGGATCTCATAGTGGTGGTGCAGGAACAGTTACATTTGTAGCGAATGATTCTGTTCAAGCGGTTGTCGTTGATAATGCTGGGATTTCTTCATCAGGCTTTACAGCACTGAGTGGCAGCCTCAGAAGTTCATATGGTGTAGGTGTTCTGACGGTAAGAAATCTAGCTCTGGTACGTGTGGAACCAGACCTCCAAAGTAGATCTGTTGAGCTAGTTGGTGATATCAGTATCCAAAGCGGTGGTACTTTGCTTTTCTGGAATGGGTTCAGTGCGTCATCATCCGTGGTTGTCACTTCAGGGTTGTGTATCAAAGATCCCCTATCGACGGTATCGTTGATGGAAATCAAGTCTTTCTACGTGTCGAAGGATATCTTGGTTAGTCATCACGCCAGGGTTTTGTTCACCAACCAAGAGTCTCGTGGCCTCAAAATTGTCTGCAATAGCTCGATAATTCTTCAGAGGACATCGGTAGTATCCGGAGATGGTTCAGGATCTGCTTCTGGAGCTGCAGACACCTCAGGTGGTTGCTTACCTTCTCTTGGAAACGCGGGGGGCAGTCATGGCGGAAGTGCGTGGGACGGCGCCGCTTCTTGTGGCTCATTCGATTCCGCGTCTATTAAAGGCCCCGGTGGTGGTTCATTGTTTGGCGTTGGCGGATCAGGGGGAAATGCGCTTCAGCTGCTTAACGAACATGGTGTCCTCTATAATGACGGTGCTATAAGTTGCGACGGCGGACCCAGCATTGACCCAGGAGGTGGAGGCGCAGGAGGAAGTGTTGCTGTTCAAGCAAGGGGACTACAGGGCTCTGGTGTTTTCTCGGCGAACGGGGGCAATGGTAGAGGAAACGGTACCGCAGGGTCTGGAGGAAGGATTATGATCACCATTCTTGAAGATTCTGACTTTGACGGAAAGGCGACAGCATACGGTGGTAACGCACCTACTGCAGCTCCTGCCGGTACCGTGTACTGGTCTGCAGAGGGTCTCGTTCTGGTTGACAATAACCACACGGACACAGGCGCTGTCATTGACGGTGGATATACTACTTTGGCAGGAGAGTCCCGGGAAACGTATATAATTGAGTCCCTGGCGATTTCGCGAAAAGGGAACTTGCGTATAGAGGCTGGTAATGCAACTCTTCTTGAAGGGTCAGTCAATTGCTACCATGGAGGCAATCTTTTTGTGTTGCCTCTTGAGAGCAAGAGTGACACATTCCGGGCCAACATCTATGTGACCGGTGGATTGACTTTGTCGTCATCCCTAGCTGTGCTCAAGAGCCTTCACGAGGCCGTATTTTCCTCAATTCGTCTTTGGAACATCAGCAGCATTTCCCTTGATAGTAATGAGTTCCACGCTATGGGAACGCGGATTGTGGGTAACACTTTGATGCATATCGACAGCACGTCGTGGCTAGACTGCAAAGGGAAAGGGCTGTTTGGGAAGGCAAATCGTTTAGCTGGCTGCTCTTCATCTGTAATCCCTGGGAGCGGTGGAAGCTACGGTGGAGACGGTGGTAAAGTAGATGGCAACAATGCCTGCGGTGGAGTAGATAACGTCTTCCTTCTCGGTAGCGGGGGTGTCGGCGGTAATAGCACCACTGTTCAAGGCGGAGCCGGTGGCGGAGCTGTGTCAGTGCAAACGGAAGAGTTCATTCTAAACGGCAACATAAATGCGGATGGTGACGATGCCGCCACGTTAAGTACTGCTCAGCTGATTGCCGGAGGTGGAGGCTCAGGCGGAGGAGTCTTCGTGGCGGCTACGAAGTTTGAGGGCAAGGGTCGTATCAGCGCTAATGGCGGAAATGGTGGCATAAGCAACACAAGTGTACTGTCCTTACATGGTGGTGGGGGATCTGGTGGCCGGATAATGATTGCTTCGCTAAACAACAGTTTTGATGGCAATGCAGAGGCGTATGGAGGCCGGTCCGAGGGGAAGTACAATGGAGCTGCCGGAACAATTGCTTTTGCCAATAGTTCGGCTGCTCGCTTTGTTGACAGAGTTATAATACGGAATGTTCATTGTGAAGATTACATACCTTCGACATACTTAGCCGTGCCAGAAAGAAGGAGCTACTATGTGAGGAACCTGTTGGTATCAGATTTTAGCCGTCTGCGGTGGAATGTTTACAGCAGTTCTAAGCTATTCGGAGAACTGGAAATAGGCTCACATTCATTTGTCGATTTAAAGCGTGATGGGATGGAGTCGGCAGCACTGAAACTTGAAGGCTCTGTATCAATTTTCGCCACCGGCCAGTTAAATACAAGGGAAATCGAGTCCCTCACAAGCTCCGGTTGGATCTCAGTGGAAGGAAACGGTACACTGAGCATGGATAACCGACATTCTCCCGGCATAACTATAGAGCTAAAGGAGGGATTGCGAGTACACTCTGAGGCGTCGGTTGATGGAAATGGTGGTGGTCTCCTGGAAGCGTCATCTACTGACCGTCAATGCCTAAGCTTGAACGATGACGGTGGTACTCTCCAAGGTGGAGGCCACGGAGGACAAGGAGGGTTTGGTCAGGCAACGTTCGGAGAGTTTAGTGCTCCAAGTCTCCGCGGCTGTCCAGGTGCACAGAAGAAGAACGATACACCCGGTGGAGCAGGTGGGAACTCAATAACTATTTTGGCCGGAAACGGGCTAATAGACATCAACGGGTCTTTGAGTGTCAACGGGCAAAATGGAGTAGAGAGCACGGATGGTTCTGCTGGAGGTGGAGCGGGGGGTAGCATTCTTTTTAGGTCATTTGCGTTTCACGGTCATGGGCTAGTTTCTGCGAACGGCGGAAACGTAATGAATGGGTACGCCTATATCGGAGGCGGTGGAGGAGGACGAATAGCAGTTGTGTCGTCTACAAGGGAGTTTTCTGGAAGGATACAAGCTTTTGGCGGCACGGCAAATGTGGCGGGCTCTCCGGGTACGGTCTTTATTGAGGACCTTGGATTCAACGACACTTGGAGTACTGTAATAATCGACAATGAGAATCGGAGTGAGCCGAATTCCCTGGTTACAAAGCTGACAGGGGAAAGCATCTCCCGATATGAAGTTGACATGCTGCTGGTTCGAGGCTATTCGCGCCTCGTGATACCGCCACTGTTCCAGCAGACTGTGTCACTCTCTGGCTCAGTGATAGCAGACGAGGGAAGCATCGTCAATCTAGACTGTGAGTGGAATGACGTGTGGATTGAAGAACATATCATCTTTTCAAAAGGGTCCGAGCTTCGGTTGAATAGCTGTAGCTCCCTGTGGGGATCGGATCTCAGCTTGCACGAAAGAAGCCGTCTTGTTGCATCTGACCGGCTCGTCAATAAACTAATGTTGGGACAGTTTGTCATGATCGATGCTTCGAGTGTTATTGATGGTGAAGGAAAAGGAATGCCAGCGAATGAGGCTGACGTCGCTGGCGGCTGCACCCCCTCAGAAGTGCACGGAGAAGGAATCGGAGGGAGCTACGGAGGAAGATCTCATGAGGGCCCCAGCACATGTGGCACAGCATTCACCGCCAACATACGGGGCAATGGCGGTAGCGACGCTGCCAACTATACTGGAGGAGCAGGCGGTGGGGCTGTCCACATTAATGTTCAGAACGATGAAGGAGCAATCCTTGTTGATGGCGTAATTGACTGTGACGGGGGCAATGGCAACCGAGCGTCTGGGGGTGGATCCGGTGGGTCTATCCAACTGAGATCCGCAATCTTCAGAGGTAACGGAACGATCACCGCAGATGGAGGTCTGGGGGCAAACGCAGGTGGTGGGGGCCGCATTGTTGTCGTCGCTAATGAATACCATTATCATGGAGCGCTGACGGCCTACGGAGGACATTCGACTGTACCCGCGGCAGCCGGTACCGTATACGTTGAGAACACAGCAGAATCAGTTAGGAGCATCACCGTTGACAACAACGACGTGTATACAGGTGGTTTCAGTGATTCTCGGTTTACTCCTCTCTTCACCGAAGAAGCGGCCTCATACAATGTTTCCGTAGCCGTTGTACGTGGACGAGCGCAGGTAGCTATGTCGTGCGCTCAGCGTGAAGATGTTGTGGTTTTCGGAGGCATCATTACTGAAGGAGCGTCCTTCATTAAACTTTCGAGTGAGTCTTCCCAGTGTTCGTTCAACTTCTCTGGAGAATTCTACCTTAAGGAGAGTTATGCGTTCCTCAAGGACGTACCAAGCTTTTCCGCTGATCGCCTGGCTTTAGAGAGAACCTCTATGATGACAGTTAAAGGCAGACGCACACCGCAGCTAAATATCGAATTAGTTACCTCTCTGTCTGTGGGAGTCGATTCCATCATCACTGGAATCTCACTTACGAATGGATGCTCTCCTGTACCCCGGCGTCGAGCCGAAGTTGGAGGGAGTGGCGCTGGGTATGGTGGAGACGGTGGCCGCGATGGTTCTCCAGCTTGTGGATCCTTTGCAGACCCGATACACCCAGGAAGCCGAGGCCAACGTACATTGCACAGTGTGGGAGGGCGAGGAGGCTATGCGCTTGCGTTTACAGTTATAGATGAAGACGGTTATTCCGTAGTGGATGGAAACATCTCAGTAGCTGGCCAGCCAGGTGGTAGCACAGTTGGAATCGGAGCAGGAGGTGGAAGCGGTGGCAGCGTGATTCTGATCTCTCGTACTGTGGAGGGTTCGGGGATGATTGACGCGTCCGGAGGAGAAGGGGGAAACGGGGGAGACGAGACTCATTCTGGTGGTGCTGGTGGAGGGGGGAGAGTACTTCTTGTATGTGGACGCTGCGATTTTCCTTCCTCTTCGTTGGTGATTGTTGGTGGGTCAACTCATAAACACGTAGCTGCGGGGGCAGGGACAGCGACAGTCAGAACTGTGCACGCCTCATCCTCTATTACAGCCCCAACTAACTTCTCACAGGAAGTATTTGTTGACAATCGTCAACCGAACTTTGACATTCATGAAGACCGCAGTGTGTTTACTCGTTTGTCGTCACCAAAGCTACATGTGTATAACATTGCGAAGTTACATATCAGCAACGGAGTTGAAATGAAATTTGAAGTGGGCGACAGCAGCGGGCTGACTTTCCTTGGGGACGTCGATGTCAGGAATTCACGCTTTCTTGTTTTGAAGTTGGTGGAGAAACCTTCCTTAATTGCACGTCTGCATATCGAAGGCGGTTTATCTGCTACGAGCTCATACGTGTCTGTTGAGGACATTAGTCAGATTACCGTTGAAAGAGTAAGCTTTTCTACATCCTCGTTTGCTCGAGTGAAAAATTTGTTTTCTGATGGTCTCCATTTAGTTGCGTCGTCGGCTGTTTTAGTGGATATGACGTCAGCTGTTTCTGGTCGCGGTGGTGGTATCTCTAGTGTTGCTCAACTTGGCAACTGCGCAGCTCCTCAGAGTACAGGGGGCACGTTCCAAATAGGAGCACCTGGTGCTACGCACGGGGGCCAGGGAGGACGAAGCAATGTACTATCATGTGGAGATTTTGAGCACCCGTATCAGCGCGGTGTTGTAGGCGGATCCACGTCCATTCAAGACGGCAAAGAAAATGGTGGTGCTGGAGGGAATGCCTTACGTATCGAGACCACAAGACAATCCAGCTTCGTGAAACTTGATGGGGAAATAAACGTTGATGGCAACAATGGTGAAGATGACAGTCTCGCCTCTTCTGGAGGAGGGGCAGGTGGCTCCATTCTGCTGCGTTGCGCTCACTTCTCTGGTAATGGGCAACTTTCAGCGAAGGGCGGTCCCGGAGGTATCGGATCAACGACACGTGGAAGTGGAGGTGGTGCTGGTGGAGGCAGAATTGCTGTTTACAGTATCAACGACAGCTTCCATGGCACAGTTGCTGTAGGAGCTGGCGCAGGCGCTCCATCTGGTGCCCCGGGTACCATCCTTCGAGAACACTTCAATCACAATGGACGGAACAGGATGGTACTCGTAGACAGTACCGGATATCCGGTAGGGGATGGTTTAGTTACAATGCTTAGTGGAGTACCAAAGAAAACGTACGATGTTGGTTCATTAGCTATTCGAGGAAGTAGTGTCGTGCCTTTTCCTCCTGTTGAAGATGGTAGCGCTCAATTCCAATTCCTGGGTGAACTGCAAATGGAGGGTAGTAGTGTGGTGCGAATTGATAACGAAGAAAACTTTATAGATGAAGGCCGTGGTGGTAGCGTCTCTTTCACTGGATGCATAACGATCGGTAATGAGAGCAAAATCGTTTTTGGTGGTATTGAAACGGTTTTTGGCAAGTGTCTAGCAGTAGAGTCGGGAGGCTACGTTTCAATATCCCGTGGACATATCCCCCGAGTAGCATTCGAGTTCTTGGAGTTCGTGTCCATTGGCAAGAATAGCTCTATCGATGGGAAAGGGCGCGGATTCTCTTCAGGAAGAGCGGATGTTGAGCATGGATGCCTACCAGCCAATACATTCGGCGAAGGTATCGGAGGGTCCTATGGTGGCAATTCGTTTAGTGGGCCTCCAGCTTGTGGAACCTTTGATCAGGCGACGCTGCGTGGTGGTGGAGGAAGTGATGCGGATGGAGAGCAAGGAGGCGCTGGTGGAGGCTCTCTGGTTTTGAGTGTTAATGGAAGTGAACGCTCTTACGTCGAAGTAAACGGTATTGTTACGTGTGACGGAAATGATGGAATTGGGATGTCTGGAGGTGGTGCCGGAGGTAGTATTGTAGTCACGACAGGAATACTAAACGGCAGTGGCATCATTAGCGCCAACGGTGGGAACGGATACAGTGCTGGCAGTGGTGGTCGTATTGCGGTGTTGACTGTTGATGACTCCAGTTTCGAAGGGATCGTAAGTGCCTACGGAGGTGATTCGCTCTATACTGCCAGTGCTGGGACCATGCTATTCCGGAACGGTCTCGGCGGTCCCTCGGCCATTGTTGTGAATAACAATAACAATACCGGAAATGGTTCCGGAGAAGTCTGTACCCAATTAAACGGCGCAATGTCGCTAGGTTATGTTGATGCTTCGTTGTTGGTCCGGGGTAGAGCAAGAGTATGCTTGGAAAGGAACATTACCTTCACAGGCTCGCTCATTTTGCGCCAGCAGTCTACCGTCACGTTTGCCAAGGTATTGGTGAGGTTGCCCGGAGGCAGAATAGACTTAACAGAATCTTCAAGAATCGATTTAGAGGATGTGAGTGCTCTATATGGCGAGTATATCAGTATACGCGAAGAGAGTGAAATATCCGTAACGCAACCGACTGTACCATATAGTCATATCAGCTTTGAGAAGAAGTTTTACATAGATGCGTCGTCAGTGATTCGAGGAAGTGGCGGTGGCTTCTCCAGTGATGACGCAAGTGAAGCGGATTCGTGCCTACCTACTTTGCCGGCATCCAACCATTCCATTCATGGAGGAAAAGGTGGATCGTATGGAGGCTCTGGTGGAAATGGAGGTCCACGGCCGTGTGGAAACTTTGACGGAAGCCTCATCAAAGGGGCTGGTGGCGGAAGTGCGCAATCACTGTTGGGGGGCTCCGGAGGAGCTGCTCTGAAAATCTCTGCTTCTAATAACGACTCAGCATTGGTCGTTGATGGTCTAATAAGGGCAGATGGAATTGAAGGGATGGACAGTAAGGCAAGTGAAGCTGCTGGGGGAGGCGGCAGCGGGGGAAGTATCGTGCTCTCTGCTGATATTATTCGCGGTGAGGGGAATGTATCGGCATCAGGCGGAAACGGTGGAAGCTCCACTAACTCTACCCTGGCTGGAGGAGCAGGGGCAGGAGGGCGTATATTTTACGCCAGCCGACTTTGCGGTTTCACCGGCAGCATGAGAACGACTAGCGGTAAAGCAGACAATCCCTTCCTGTTAGGTGGATCGGGAACTACAACGTGGGTCAACAGTACCACCGGCTTCGTCCGAGTCAGTATCAGCAACGGAGATACGGTCGTTCCAAACGACGTTCTACTAGGACTCTCAACGCGTCTGGCTGTGCCTGAGCGTTCCAAGTATGAGATATCTGAATTGACGCTTGGCACTTACTCCAGGTTGGTGCTTACTGTTTCCGTAAATGAGTCCTTTACCCTGGTTGGTGACGCAGTTGTAGGTGGTTCCTCTGTCGTAGACGTTGTATCCGACGATGTTACAAATCTAGTCTCTCAGTCGGAATTTGCGGTTCTGGGCTCATTTAAGATGTTAGAAGGGGCTACTGCGCACCTGAATGAAATCACGAAGATGGTCTTCCATAGTTTCTTCATGTTCCGAGGAGCTTCCATGGACATCACAAATATAGTGACAGGGGGCGCACAGTTTAATGGAGAAGGACAAATCGAGATCCAAGAATACAGCAACATTAATCTGAGTGGTAAAGGCAAGAGGACAAGTATTGACATAAACTGTGTGTTGCCGAGTTCCGCTAGTGGAGGAAGTCACGGTGGCTTTGGTGCCGGTCCATTTTCGGGACGACCCTGTGGCAATTTCACCCACCCTACTACACAAGGTGCTCCTGGTGCTTCGACAGAAGGAGCAAGAGGTGGAGCCGGCGGTAATTCCCTGGAAATTTCGACTCTCGGTGACGTCCGAGTCGACGGTACAATTGAGGCTAATGGTTTATCTGGCGTTGCTATCGACGGTAACGTGAGCGGTGGTGGAGCCGGTGGCAGTATCTACATTCAGGCGGCTAGGGTTCATGGAAGTGGACACCTTAGAGCAAATGGGGGAATCAGCGAGGATGGAGGAGGTGCAGGCTCTGGCGGACGAATTGCTACAAGTTCCCGTTATTCCAGTAGCTCTCTTATACATACAGAGGCTCGAGGAGGGCATCTGCCTCTCCCCGCTGCTGCAGGTACCATATTCCACGAATGTTTCCACTGCAGTTCCCAACCACGCACGGTTCTGTCAGTAGACAACAAGCTGTCTAGCGCTTCTGCAGCGGTCCCATTAACTGTTGCATTCGTAGAAGATGGTATATTTTTGCCACTAATTGAAGAACTTGTGGTTTTTGGTGGGACTCGTTTTTCCTTCTTGTCTCTTAGCCAGATCATGCCTCAGGCGATTTCAGTGAGCGTATCTCAGCTTAAATTTGATGGACACTCAACTCTTGTAGTTAAACAACAAACTGCGCTGAACGTGGTTGGCGAGAATGCTGGAAGGAAAAACCAAGAAATTGTAATTGATGTGTCTACTGACACTTCTGATTCAGAATTTTGGATTACAACTACATGGCAGCGGAAGTGGTTTGGCGCCACCTCTAGTATCAACGACGCCAGGATAGAAGTCGGGAGGAATGCAACCCTCACCTTCCCTGAGAATGTCACCCTGTACAATTCATGGCTGGAACTTAAAGGAGAGCTGGTAGGGGCTAACAATCTCATCCTCGCTGACGGTAGCGAATTTGACCTTGCAGAACTCCCAAACAGTAGGAGAACGCTTCATTTCAGCGGTTTTGTGCTTGCAGACACAAGTAGGGCCACGTTTTCAAACTTGTTCCAGCTTTGGGCTAGATATTTCTATGTTCTCGACAACGCCTTAATGCTCCTAAGTGGAAATCCTGTACAAACCAGTATCTGGATTGAGTTGCATTCCGTCATTTCCCGTGGAGCCGCCATCCTGGCAAATGGTCAGGGGTATACCACGCACGATAGTTCACAACTTTGTAGCTCAGCCTCGCAAGGTGCAGGTGGTACATATGGAGGAGTGGGAGGGTTGTCTTCTCTTGTGCCTTGTGGAAACTTCCGTTCGGCAGCGCTGGCTGGCGCAGCGGGAGGCCACTCCGGAAGTTCCCCGGGTGGAACCGGCGGCGGTCATCTATCCTTGTGGTCCACCGCAGGTACCTCCAGTGTGAGCGTCTTGGAAATGAACGGACGCATTGAATGCAATGGTGCGAACGGGGTACCAGCGGTATCAATAGGAAGTGGCGGAGGCTCAGGTGGGTCCATTTTTATAGCCATGGACATTTTAGTAGGGGAAGGCCAATTTTCTGCTAAGGGGGGAGACGGAGGTCCTCCTTTTACTGAGTCTTCCAACGGAACGTCTGGCGGTGGCGGTGGCGGTGGGCGGTTGTCATTTCTCACTATGGACAACCGCTTTGCTGGTAAACTCCACGTTGGGGGAGGATTGGGCTCGGAAAACGGAACGACCGGCACTGTTTTTCTTGGACGTGACAACAAAACGGAAGACTCTCAGCTCGTGTTCGCTACTCCGCCTGCGCAAGTTGGCAGCACTTTCAGGAGAAATGCTTCCGAGTTGGTAGATGTTGGCGAGATTGTAGTCCGGAATACCGCCACCCTAGTAATCGATTTACAGTGGGAGCCAACCGGCCTGAAACTGGGAAAGCTCACTGTTGATGGAGACAGCAGTGTCTACATTAACAACGACTCTCCTTTCGGTGCTCCCATGTCTCTAGACTTTGGAGGGCACGTACGTATTTCTAGAGGCTCTCTCTTGTCTATACGGAGCATTACCAAAATGTCTGCCGTGGCTATCCTGTTAGGTGAAGAGAGTCAGTTGGTGTTTGGAAAAGCAGTGCGTCCCCTAATTCTCAGGGTGGAGGATTTCTTTAGTGTCGACAATAGCTCCTCCGTTGTGGGATTGCCAGATGCAAATATTCCTTGCCGGTATACTTGCTGTGCCACTCGCCAGACACAACTCATTGCAGAAGCTGGTGGAAGCCATGCTGGTGTCGGAGGCCATGCGGTGGGTGCCTGTGGTTCGTCGTACGGGCCTGTCCTGCGTGGTGAACCATCTGCATCGTCAACTGAAGAGGCTGGTGGCGGTGGAGGAGCTGCATTGCGGATTCAGGTTTCTCCCTTTGGCAGCAACCGAGTCACTGTAGAAGGCAGCATTAAATGTGAAGGGGAAAACGGCATCTCAAGCAACGTTGGGGGAGGGGCAGGTGGGAGCCTATGGGTCGAAGCCGGTACCATAACAGGAAACGGATTTCTTTCGGTAAACGGGGGTAATAGCAAGAACGCCGGAGGAGGCGGAGGTGGTCGTCTCGCTCTATATGGTGAACACATAGGGCTCCACTCGCTGCAGGTGCTTGGGGGCTCAGGATCTTCCTCCGGGGCAACAGGGACAGTGTTCTCAGGCGATCGTCATGAAAACACTCGTGGAGTAGTGCTCATTCACAGCTCTCTTAGGATACCTACATCCCTATCATCCGTCTATACTTACGTTAACCCCCCTCCGAAGATGTCAGAAGTGAATGCTTCTATTTCAGGCTCGGCCGTGGTTTTAATTGAAAGCTGTCGCGGAAGGAGCGGGTTCTCCAAGATAAGTGCGAGAAACGAGGCTATTGTTCGCTGGAGCTGCACCACGTTGCTTGCCAAGCCAACCAATACCGTCAAAATGCATGAAAGCTCATTACTGCAGCTATGGCACTGTAACCATCTACATGTGTCTTCGATGTCGTTGATGGATTCAAGTAGAATTAGCTTCCACCAGTTGGTGGAGCCAGTGGCTACTATCAGAAGCAATCATTTATACATTGGTCCAAACGCCGTTTTGAGTGGTTCTGGTTCGGAAAGTTCGTATACTCAAAACGCACTTAGACTGATTCCGGGGAACTGCTCCTTCCTCCCTCAAGGAGGGACCGATGGCAGTCACAGCGGACCCGGCTCTGGGAACTCTATCTCCCCGTGTGGAAGGTACGATTATCCGAACCTTCCGGGAAATCCCCAGCCTTCGAACGGTTCCTTTCCAAGTGGGGGAATAGCTATAATGATTTCAAGGCTTAATACCTCTAGATTGCGCCTCCGTAACGATGGTTTAATCCAAGTGAATGGGGCAAATGCCACTGACGACACCCAGAATGGTGCAGGGGCTGGCGGTAGCCTGTTGATTGAGGCAGATGACCTCTCAGGCTCAGGCTTGATTTCTGCTAATGGAGGTGTCGGTAACCCAGGGAGGTCCGCTTCAGGTGGACGCATTGCTTTGTATGTAAGCAGCGTCGAACATTTCGATGGAGAGGTGATAGCGCAAGGAGGTCAAACCTGCCCGCAGGGAGCTGCTGGAACGGTGTTTATCGAGACGGATCGTTCAGCGCAGGTCCAAACTCTAGCCTCACTGCCATTGGTTCGGCCAACCTTCAGCCGGTTCGTATTTGTTGGTAGCGTTGGCTCAGTTTCTATGCCAAATTGTGAGTCGGCCAAGACAGAAACGTGGATTAACATGCCAGGCTCCCCACTAGTTACTGACGTGTTGGAAGTTTCCCCAGGCAGAAAGGCTGCTGTCTTTAGCTCCGTAGACAACCATCTTGGTTTTATTCGAACCAGACAGTTTAGCGACTTGGCACTGCGAGCTTCCGCGACTACGAACGCAACGTTCTCCATTGGAGGAAGCTTGACTGTTGAATACGATTCCAGGTTAGTCGTAGAAGCTGGTGTCAGCAGCGTGTCTGCTTATTCACTACAACTACGGTATAGGTCCGTTGTCCATGCTGAAGGGTCTCCTGTAAGTCTTTACGTACGGCGCTTCCTGCTAGTGGACATCACCTCCCGAATCGACTCTACTGGTAGTGGCTATGGCTCTAGAGAGAGCCCTCTACATCTCGGCTGTACCCGTTCGTCTCCCTTGTCGAGTGGAATAGGATCCGGAGGGAGCTACGGGGGTATTGGTGGTTTGTTAGGGGGTGAAGCGTGTGGAGACCATCAATGGCCGGTCAGTGGCGGTAGCGGCGGTTCTGGCTCCGACAAGTTCGGCATCCGAGGGGGAAAAGGTGGTGGGGCGTTAGCAATCTTAATGAATGGTTCGAATCGAACCGCGATAATAGATGGCCAAGTATCTGTCAATGGTATCTGCGGTCAAGCAAGTGCAAATGGCAGTGTTGGTGGTGGCGGAGGAAGTGGTGGCAGTCTTACCATTACCACTGGCAGCTTATCTGGTAAAGGAACACTTGAAGCTCGTGGAGGCTGTGGTGGTGGTACTGGAGAGTTACAAGGGGGCGGCGGTGCTGGAGGTAGAATCTCTATCCAAGCGAAGTTCATGGAGATGTTTGAGGGAGATGTAACTGTCCAAGGGGGGAACGAAGTGTGCAGCGTCCAAGGAGCTACAGGGACGGTATTCTATAGCTCGCCTCGAGGAGTGTTCGGAAATATCCTGCCGGTGGAATATGATGCAGGCACCGCGGCAAAATCTGTTATTCACGTAGAAAATGGCTGTCACAGAGATTCTCTCACTCTCCATGCCTGTAAAACCTGGATTTTTGTGACGGGTCAAATTTCTGACGATCATGTGGCTTTATTTGGTGGCAACGCTAGTGCGGTCTTGTCTCAACGAAGCGGGTTTAAGGATACCACGCTGGCACTGAAAGCGGTATTACTCCGCGACAACGCGCTGCTGGACGTCTACCCGCATTACAGTGGTTCAACATTTACAGCAGGTACAGTCTCTGCCGCCGGTGCGTCATCAATTACTCTGCGGCATAGTGCGCTTCTGAATGCTCTATCGATAGTGCTTCTCGAGCACAGTGCGCTCAATGGAGGTCCAGCCTTCGAATCCCCTAGCACCGCTTTATCCGTAGAGCAGAAAATCATCGTCGCTCACGGTGCCAAAATTAACTGGAGCGGGCAACTTAGTCAAATCCCTAAACACCTTTGTAAGACCGCACCTTCAGGGAGGATTCCCGGAGGAAGCAATGGGGGTGACGGTGGCTTTGGCTCTACTGCAGATGTCAGTGATTTCATGTGGCCTGTAAACTCTGGCCAAAATGGGTATTCTGCCATAAATGGTAGTGGTGGATGTGGAACTGCAGGAGGGAATTTGAAAGTTTTCTTGAATGGAAGTCATTCCACCATATTCCAACTTGATGGGCACATTTCTGTAGATGGAGGGCCAGGGGCAACAAATTCAGGCGGTGGTAGCGGCGGTAGTTTGTTAGTTCTTGTTTCGGGTTCTACAAGAGGATCGGGGAAGCTCACGGCCCATGGGGGTAGTGGTGGAGTCAGTGACCCAAGTCTATTAGCAGGCGGAGGAGCTGGTGGGCAAGTGGCAGCATACCTGATGCTGGAGGACCACTCCCTCACCGTAACTGCTCACGGGGGGGACGGGAATCAGGCTGGTGCTGCAGGGACTGTGTTTCTCCAGCGGCAGTACCTCCACATTAATCGTACTAATGAGATACTCATCGACAACATGAACCAAGCTACGCCTGCGGCAACAGTACTGTACTTAACCTCTTCATTACCGCTGTCCTTGAAGTACATGTGGATAAAGGGTCATGCGTTCGTGTCCGTTCGGCCGGTGGCTTCCCAACCGCATGTGTTTATCGATAACTTAGATGGTGATGGCTCTGGTACTCTTCAGATGCAAAGTGGCACAGTGCTCGGAATTAATGGGGGTCCTCTTGAAGACTTTGGTGAACTTCGGAGCTCCTACTGGTTGCATGAGTCCAATGTAACTACTATCGTCGATGTTAATGGACGGTACATGCTTTCCGGAACTACGTTGAGAGGTACTTCGGTTGTTATTGAAGAGCAGGCTCAGATTATTACTGCACCGTCATTGACGTTGTCAGAGGGGGCTCTTCATTTGTTTGGTGTCCTTCAGGGAGCGAAGGATGTTATTGTGGCGCAGGGCGGCACTTTGATATTGCAGGATAGTGGAACCACAAACGCAATTGAAGGCGGTTACTCTTTTCGGACTGTGCACTGTCAAAGCCGTGGTTTACTACGTATGGAAGGAGTCTCAAAACTATCTGCAGAGCATTTCATCGTGGGGAATGGTGGCATCGTTACAATACAACATAGTGAGCAGCTTCATATGACAGAAGTGGTTGTTAGCATTGATTTGAGCCTCCAGTGGGGGAGTACGTTCACCGCCACTGGGGGAGCCTCGTTAACAAGCACTGCTGAGAACCAATTTGCAGGAGGTTCTCATGCGTCCCCAGGAGGGTATGCAGTTAAACCAGCATTTGGGAATGCCTTCCTTCCCAGGAGTCAAGGGGGCAATGGATGGAATGTGTGTCAAAACAGAGGACGCGGAGGCGGGGCTCTCTCTTTGCGCGGTGCCTCCAATGTTTCGAGGCTGCATCTAAACGGGTTGCTGTCATCAAGCGGGCTCGACGGAACCCGTAGCTCCGACCTTCCTGTAGCTGGGGGAGCAGGAGGTTCTCTCCTTGTGGACTTCCATTGGATCTCTGGAGGAGGTACAATTTCTGCTGATGGAGGTGACAGCATGCCTAGCTCCGGTGGCGCAGGATCAGGTGGACGCGTTGCAGTATATTCTACAGTATTCTCTTACAGGGGCAATCTTACCGCCTATAATGGCAAAGGGAATGGCTCCACAGGCAGTGGCCCGGGGACGATATTTGTTAACATTGCTGGCAAGAGACATCTCACTATCGCTGGTCGCCCGGAATATACTCCACCGGCACAAACGTTCGTTGAGTTGAGCCGTGAACACGTTGTACAGAAATTCGACACAGTGGGTGTGTTTGATGCGGCAACAGCAGTGTTTCAATTGGACGACTCCAATAATAAACGCACTACTACAGTCGTCAGAACACTTGAGGGAGATACCACTGGTTCATTGAGTATCAACAGTAACATAACTCTTTTGCTGTTGAGTAAACAGCGGACTTTTGCTAGCAATGTCTCCGCCGTTTCCAGGCTTGAAGAAGGTGGAGGCCGCGCGGTGGTATATCAAGAGCGATTCCAAGCGCTTCAGGGAGTGGTGAATGCGACAAACATACTGGTCTCGAATAGAGCAAAGCTGATACTACCCAAAACTGTGTACTTGTGCAACGTGGGCATCATCAGCAATGGAACCGTTTCGGGAGTATCAAACCTTATCAAGTGCAACGCTTCCAAATTCATCGGTGATATTCATGGCTGCACGAATTTGACTGCGATAAATTTTAACCCCTTAGCCACGGTCAATGATCGCTCTTGCGATTTTCTTTTACCAAGAGGATGTACTTATCCAATCGCTGTGAACTATGACCCAAGAGCACGATCTAACGATGGCACCTGTATACTGCCGTCCGGCCACGTCGTAGGATGTACTTGCCCCACGTCGCAAAACTACGATCCAGACGCTACATTGGATGACGGAACTTGCGAGATGTTCCAAACTGGTTGCACATACCCTTTGGCAAAGGTACGTCCCGCTGCAGTTTCTAGCGAGGTATACGTTACTGTCATTTTATTTATGTTGAAATACCTCGCAGAATTACAATCCACAAGCACAAGTAGATGACGGTAGTTGCGTCTTCGAGGGGACAAATAACACTTTGGTCCCCAGTTTGAGACTTCAGATAGAGGAACTATCCACGCTTGCTGCTGTGCAAGTAAATCAGACGAACACTCTCCTCGGGCGTAGTCCGGACTATGTACCAGACGCTACTCAGGTCTGTGAGTGGAATGCTTCGTGCATTTCTGGGATGTGTCTAAATGGTAGTTGTAGCCGTCCATCTTGTACTGATGGCACGCTTAATTTCGGTTTCGAGACTGACACTGACTGTGGAGGTACTCTTTGTCCCGAAACTTGTCCTCCGGGTGCTGAATGTGTCTTAAATCAAGACTGCGCGTTTGATGGAAAGTGTGTAGAACAAAAATGTCGTGTCTCCCTAGAGAAGCCTTGCAGACAGGATCTACACTGCTTAACAAACCATTGTGATGCTGACACCTTGGTGTGCATATATCCCCATAGTTGTTTCGACGGAAAAGAAGACAATAACGAAACCGATGTGGATTGTGGTGGGCTCAATTGCCCGCCGTGCCTGTTTGGAAAGGAGTGCGTGACTGGAAATGACTGTGAGTCGAAGACATGTCTGGACAACATATGCGTCAGGCCCACACCTACCGCGACTCCCTCAGCAAGCATCACTCCGACTTCTACTGTAGGTACATCACCTTCCTCTACTCCTAGTGTGACAGCTACCGTGAGTCCCACATCCAGCGTGAGTCGCACTCCAGGACCCTCTATTCACCTATCCCTCAACGCTCCTCTCCTTCCGGAGTTCCATAACGGTTTCAGCGGCTCCTCGAGGTTTGTGGTAATCGCAGCGTTCAACCGAGAGATTGCGTACCCTCTCAGCACCACCGAGTTCGATGTAGATTGTATTGAATTATTCTCGGAGACATGGATGGAAGTTCAAGCAAATCTAACATATTCGTTTACGGCGAGAGTCGTTGAGAACTGTTTTGCTGATGCGACGATAACTTTACCGCCTTTCACGGTGGCCGCTACTCATGTTTCCTCGCAGACGTTAGTGTCAAGATTTAGTGGCATGTTCACGCCGACGCCTTCCCCAACGGTAACGATTACAGCCTCCCCATCTCCTTCTTTACCTCCACTGGAAGTTTCTCTGTATGCACAGGAGACTTTGAAAGATTCCCGACCTAGCTCAGATCTATTAACATTCTTACTGGTATCAAGTCATGCCCTTGCAAACTTTTCCAGCAATGCGTTTTGTATCAATGTGGAGGGGGAAAGCACCGGTGCAGAGGGCATCGCTTCCATCTCCCGATTGAGTAGCGATGAGCATATGTGGCTGATAAGACTGGACCACCTTAGACGCGGCCGAGTAGAACTTGCTATCCGTCCTAATTTCCTCATGGATACTCGGGGAGTTGTCTTAAAGGCGGAAGTCCGCGCTGCCACCTGGTTCGATGGAGTACCACCTCAGGTAGAAGTTGTCACACCTATCGGTGAAGGAGAAAACTGGAAGGCGTCGCGTATGGAGATAATTCTACTGTTCAACAAAGTTGTTACGCCTAACGATATCCCTACGGAGCCAGCACAGGGAGCGCGAGGACTAGCTCACGAAGAAGCCTCAATACTAGTTTCCGGTGCATCAGTAGACAGTCTTCGTCGTATTGTATTTGATGACCCAGGATTTTCGTACGACGACGGAGAGGCTGCAGTGATTAATGAGAAAACTCTTTCTAGATTGCCGGCCAATTTCACTGGAGCAGACTCTGTATACTTGCTTGCTGTAGATGTTTCCGGTACTATGGAGGGCAGAGTGTCATTAGAGATCCCAAAGAGAGCGTTCTTTGACAAAGCAGGCAATACTCTTGATAAAAACTACTACTTTCATTTCATGCGGGATATCTTTCCACCTCAGCTCTCGACGCAACTGGATTCAATCCGGTTCCCTCGTGTACATTTTATCCTATTAGCGCATGAATCATTCTCGTTCGCAGGATCCGTGGACTCTGTCTCTGTCTGGACGTATTCTTGCAGGAACGGCACTGCTTGCTCGCGACACCAACGTCTTCAGACGCTTCGCACATTCGATCTTAGCGACTTCAAGCCGCAACGAGAAATGAGCTTTAACATTGGCCCACCCATTGACGCGCAAGCAATAGCGCTTGCTCTGGACGAGGGAGCTGTAGTAGACAGGTTTGATAACATGATTCCAAATGTCACTTTAAGTCCCGTCTTCTCTTTCGAAGATTGGCCGGTAAAATTCTTTTCAAATCGGGAGAGCCTATCGGTGTCGGAATATGTAGAGATCTCTCTAAAGCTGAACAATACCCTCATTCTTCAGCTCCGATACCCTCAGTTAGCGGGGCTTCTCAACTCAGTGACCTCCGCCAGTTCCTTGTTTGCTGACTCTAATCTTTTTGTTGAGGAAGTTACGGAGACGCACACGCCTCATCAAATTGTTTCCTTGCAGTTGATTCATGAAGGACTGGCGAGGAACCGCAGAGAGCTGACTTCGTCTCAACGGCATTTGGAAGATGACTCAATCAAAGATATGTTGGAGAACGATTTGCGCCTTACACTCCCCGAACTGTTACTCCACAACAACATAGTAAACAGCACTGACGACGTCACGATCACAGATATTAGAGTGGTCGGGTTCGGAAGAAGTTCATCTTCTCTTATCGGTGGTACCTCGGCTTTATCGCCAATGTTTTTCTCCCTCGGTGCATTCGCATTTTTGTTAATTTGCATTTTGGTGTGGCTTTGCTACTATTGGTATCAGCGGAAAGGGAAGGAAGAAAGGCAGCGTCGTCTCAAGCAACAGTTCAATCCGTTACATGGCTCAGGGAACCGTATCATCGATGACACAGTCCTCGTAGATGAAGCCACTGGCTACGCTCATGCACTAAATGATGAACCTCTAACTAGCTCGGAAGAAGAAAGTTCGGATCATGATGAGGACCATGGCTTCTTAGGTGGTACGTTGCGGTTCGACACTGAATCGGATGAAGATGTGTTCCCTTCCGATGGCCTAAGAGAGAACGAGCCTGCCCTCAGGGATCTCGATAATGAGTCCGATGAGGACGTGGTGCCTCAGAGAAACATTTATCAATATTTTGCCTTCCCAACTAGCGGAAACAACAACGTTCGGAGAGGAGATCCCTTTCCTTCGGAACGAGACAACACTGTATAAATTCTAGCTTGTTAAAATAATTCTTATGTGTCAATGCCTTTTGTATCCTTTGTTAGTGAAAAACGGATGTAACCAACCCATAAAACCATCAGAATATCTTACACCCGTTTTCTAAGACGGTACAATTACAATGTATAACATACATGTACTACCTCTCGAGTTTCTGCCTCTGCCGATCAATCCAGGCATCAGAAAATTGTGCAATAATTGTTTTGGATGTCTTGAAGCAATTTCGAAAACTGCGCGAATTATTTGTACCGGAAGAAACCTGGTGTATCAATGGTATAGACAACTTAGTCATCATTACTTTCCGGCAGTTTTTCATATATCTAGTTCTCCACTCCGTAGCCATTGGAAAGTGCCCTGTCCTATTAGGATGGTTCCAACAGCCTCTCTGGTCCCCATATACCCACGTGTGGACAGACGACGACCTGGGGATGCCCTGTGGTAGGAATATCGGGGCGAAGTCATTAAAATATTTCAGAGACTCCGTGTCAAATAGCAATTCTTCTTCCATTCAATCTAGCATGGAACCGGTCACTGATTGAGAACACAAATTTGGAAGGGTGTCACAAAACCAGGACTGGTAGTTTCCCCCAATAGCCTGGAATTATCTGAATGTTCCTGTCCTTACAGGAATTTCCGTGGGAGATGGGGAGAACATCTCCAGTTCGGGACGGCAATTTCCCAGTGACTCTATAAGTACAGCCTATCTACTGTACACTAGTCGCGTTTTGTACTGGGGTACCCACACAACATGGACCTGTGCCCCCATTGCTTGCTTTGAGGACTCGGCTTAGCAATCAGAGAGACCACGATTTTTATGTTGTACGGTAACTTTGCCACAGAATACCGCCCGGGTCTCGCAAGGAAGCCCACTATGGGGAACAGGAAGTCACACAGTGGCTCACCACTCGGGGAAATGCTAGAAGACTAGAAGCTCTAGTCACAGTTGTGTGTATTAGTATTGCTCCTACAGGAAGACGTGTAGTCTAGAGGCTATGCTAGGCGGAACCGCTCCAACATCTTCACAACGTGACAGACAGTTTGTTTGCCATCAGCTTTCGAAAGTTCCGCATCTCGCTTGTTCCCCGAAAGCACCGGGGACCGGTGCTTTCCTGGCAATTCTCTTGAAAAATTTGATCGCGTCTTCCCCGAAGCCGCCCGTCGCCTCTCTCGTGAACGGAATAATTTCCGTGTGGTGATCCCTCAGATGTCCGTATTTTGTCCGTTTCATCTTCGATTCTGCCGCGATGGTGAGGGGTCTTCCCCCGCTGTCCTGGCTAGTCTGTCTCTTGTGAGTGGGTTTGGCACTGTCACACCGACATAAACTGTGCTCGTTGGGCCTTTTGCTACCAGGTCCATAACTGGCCTCGCTTCTCCTTCGTTTCGTGGGTCTACGAGCACCTCTCTCTCCACTGGCATTTGACTCATGCGGATGTAGTTCTCCAGTTCCACTGCTATCCTGTCATGACGGCGGATCCTTTGCGTGGCGTTCCCTTCTTTGCCGCATCCCAGTGCGTGGTGCAGCAGCTCGTCGATCGGCCCTTCTCCACAGCATTCACCGGATGACCCCATAAACAGCTAGTTTGGGGGAGCGCTTGGCGTCGACACAGTGCTACCATGTACTCGGCGTCGGTTGTATAAATCCTTTCCTGGTGCTGCGTATAGCCACGCAGCTGCTCTGGCCCCGTGGGCTGTAGGACTACTACTGTCCATGCTTCTTTTAATGCCGCCAATTTGGGGTTATCAAGTGTGGGTCTGTTTTCCTGAAATTGTTCATTGCCTTACAGGTTTCCCAGGAATACGATACCTGTGCCGTCCGATGGTCGTGCTATGTTTTGCGGTGAGGTGATAGGGCTCCATTCGCCTCCATCACAGTTTGTCCCGGGGTTCGGCGAGGAATTAACAACGCATTGTTAATCCGTGTTGTCTATAATTTCTTGCATTTAAGAAAATTGAAGACCGAGGTGGTACCATTTCCATCCCGAAACATCGATTTGGGGCCAGCAACATACACAACGGGATGATCTTCTACCGGTTGTACAGTGTTGGGACACACCGTGCCGGTACACTGCACGACACCCCGTGTGGCCAGATTGGCAAAACTCAGAAGTAATGTAAAATGAACCTAAGTAGCCTATTTCGATAGTAGTAGTATGTATTATTTATGGCCTACCGGCTAAGTGGAAATGTAGTTGGGGGATCTTCACGCCGTCGAAGATCTTCCCAGGGCCCTCCTGCATTGCCTACCCCTGCGCTCACCAACACTCGGACTCTTTGTGAGTATGTGGTTCTTCACACGTATCCTTTCAGAGCGTCTTGGATACGAATAAAGCATTTCGATCGCTATTGAGAGGGTTAAAGGTGAAAACGTCTCCATACACCTTAGACTCTTCGCTCCCACCTCAACGTATTGGAGAGGGCACAGGGGCGCGAAATGGCTGCCTTGACACTGTGGTTGTATACAACTTGTAGGGGAGTGTGTTGTGAATCACTACAGCAGCTCACTATTGACGGATCTTGGATACACATTGATCGACACGGCAACGAAAAATGCCCAATGTAAGTCGATTGTATTAAATAAATGCGAGTGGTATTTAGGTGTCGGTGACATCTTTGAGTACACACACAAATGTGACAGATAGCCCACCGGCCGGGAAGTTGACCACATCCTCTTAACGAGGAGCCTTTGAGTAGTTAAGGTTCAGGACTCAGACACCAATCAGGACCTGCTTCTGGCAGAGGAGAAAGCAGGCACACGGACGTCTGTCGAGCACATAGGCTATCAGCGTAGCTGCCTGGAGGCATTTGGATGGGCAAATAGGATATCAAACTCCTTTGCGGTATTTGAACGAGCTGGATCGGTCCACTCTTAACGACAAAACCGACACCGACTCCCCCTTCTTCTGCTTGTGGCTCACTCGATTGAGGGTTGCAAGCTGCGGCAGAACCTACAAAACGAAGATCGCCCCGTATATCCCTGACAACGCTCTCAATGACCTCCTTCTGGTGAACCTCGTAGTTGCTTGCATAATAGCGTTACTTAATAGCGAGGGGACATTTAAGATCGTTCGTATATCACTGCTGAGCATTGCGACGCTTTCTTCACTAGATACGCTTTTTGTAACGATATACAATCGGTGCAAACTCAGCAGATTGGGGGATAAGTGTCTGCCGTTGATCAAAGTTCCCGAGCTTTCCGGAAACTACGCCAACCGGTTCTTCTCTATTTCGATAAACGATACTCAAGAACTATCGATAGTGAGTGTTGAACAGCGGAACTTTTTGGCTGCCCGAGCGATTCGATCCAACAAAACACAGTGTAGAGTAATGCTTTATGAGGAGGATTGGATGATGGACAATGTATCCTTACCGGGGAACTTACTTGCGATCCTTGCCCTCGCCCAGCTTGTCATCCTTATACTCTTTGTTTTCGTAATTTCTCCTTGGGAATTGTAAGAGAATGGTATGTCACTGCGTGGAGTGATGCTTCAATGTCGTTGAATGAGTCAGGTCAGAACTAGAAGGAACATCTATTCACTTTGAAGAATGAAGACGCAGGAGTCTAGACTCTCGCGTCCCCGGGGCTCGGCTTTCGTCTTGGATAAGTAGTTTACCAAAACCTATGAATCAATAGAATACGACGCGCACATACTATCTTCACCTACGAGTATGGTAATGCCTACCTTGGATACTCCACTTATGCTAAGAGCGATAGAAGCATAATTGGTCTTCGATAATCTGTGAGGTGAAGAACCCAGCCTGCTGAGCCTGTTAGTATGCCTGTCACACTCGCTGACCCAAAAACAGCAGACCGTGGCCCACCGGTTTGCTCCCATTCGTCATTTCACTGCAGCGAACCGCCTTGCTGGAGCACTGCAACTAATTGGCCGGGGAAAGTCAAACTAGCCCCGACTGCTATGCTATAGTCGCGTGAAAAATCTGCGCTACAATGAGAGAACACGCAGCGAGAAGTTGTCGGAGACGAAGGTACATGTGTACAACACCGCTATCGATCTAGAATCTTCGAGCGACAATGGCTGAAGCGTTTTATTCCTCTCAGATGTAACGGACATACAACATCCGTCCTCTGTAGTACCTGTATAATTTGCCAGATTTCCCAATGCCAGACGCGCCTTCAGGAATTGTTGAATGAGCATTGGATCCGATATCTGCGCAAATACTAAACAAGGGCTACACCAGCACACATTCCCTGTTGAGCCACTCATCTGTATCAAAGAAATGCCTAGTGTTAACATCCATAACCTACAAATTGTAGGCTAAAATTCCTGGAGGTTGCCCAGAAAGCGTATCCAGATCATTCTTCCCATATGCGTTATGGTGCCGTCTATATGGTAAAACAACCTTACCCTTATGGAAGGATTGCTGACAACTATTCCGCAAAAAGTAAAAATACCCTTGTTTGGTAAGACTACGGAAAGTTGGCCGCGCTACTCCTAGTTAACTTCCGTGAGTGAAAGTGGCTACGGTATGATATACGATCAAGTGGGACTAACTTAATGACGCTTACCACCGCATTTTTTAGCCCTTGTCACAGCTCATAGCGAGTCCAGGTCCTCCAGGATGCCGAGTGTGTCACAACCACCACAGGCTGTCTTACAGTAAGCGTAGTTGGAGTATTTACTCCCAGTCCCGGATTATGGAATTCTGTTAAATTCGATCTACACGGTTAGTTTCAAATCTTTTTTCTTGCACTAATGGTCCCGGTGAACATTCAAAAAATCCACTAACTTAGCAGTTTGTTCATCGTCGTACACCCTTCATTGCAACTTCCGGAAGCGCATGAAATATTCCCCAGATACGTCTTCAATTAGTGAATATATTTGTGCACTCGTTGGGTGCGATGCTCACCACGAGCCAAAAATGAGCGAAGGACATTTTCACCACCGGTATTCAATTTCACATTGAAAATTGCAATGAAAATAAACGGAGCGTGTAGATAGAGAGTAGATGCGATAAACAAACTGATACATCATTTAATCGATACAGCAATACGAGTATAAAAGTTCTACCTTAGAACAACAAAAAAAGACACAGCGAAATGATTTGTGTAAATATTGAATCCGTTACTCCAAGGGACGGACTCTAGCATGGTTTTTGTCCGACGTCTTCACTTCCGGTACGCCTTCCGCCTCTTCCTCTTCTTCAGAAACCTCTTCGCGCAGATTGCATTCGAAATCTTCATCATATACATCCCTTTCCGCAGCTTCATCGGATTCTTCGCTGATATCATCCTTTAGAGCGCTCCCGTGATCTTTATTATCGCTCACAGGGACGGTGTCGTCGATCACTCTGGTCACCTTTCCAGCTATACCTGGCCGGTCAAACGCTAAATTATCCTGAGTAAAATAATTCTGTCGCAATTTCGACGCCCTCTTTTTCCGTATGACATACATAGCTAGAGCCGCAGCTATGACAAAGAGTAGCGCGGCACCAAGGGCAGAAGTAGATGCAACCATACTGGTGCTGGCTGTTTCTTTGGTGGCAGCCGCAGGTGGAATAGCGTCCGGAAACCCTACGGCCATCACATCCTCCACCGTCACCAGATCACTACCATTGGCGATACCCGCTGCGGTGAGTTGAGTCGGAAGGAAGGCGCGAAGATCCCTGAGAAGCCTTGTTTCAATATTGGATTTGGTCTTCTCTTCAAGCGGTACTTCGCTGACCTCGTCAAGTTGCCTGAGGGAAGAAACGGAAACATCGCGGTGAACAAACGTAATTGTGGAAGTAGGATGGAGCTTGCTGGCACGCTCAGTAAGATCTTTTACTGCTAATCGACCTCGGGAAAGCAACACACTTCCAGAAGCAGTAATATCAACCACCTGTCCCAGGGTCGGAGCAGCGAGATCGTCGAGCGTGGTACGCCCTAGCGCGACGGTAAAGACTACGTAGCTCGAGAATCCACCCTCGTTACCAAAGAAGGATAGCGGCCACTTCTCCAGATTCAACATACCGGGGAAAGATGATTGCTCACTGGGGTTTTCGAAGCGATCTTGTAAGACTCCACCAACAATAAACACGCCCATGCTGTAGTCGTTGGGCCTTTCACTAACGTCCGCTTCCAAGATATGCTGGTTCCTTATGGGGAGTGGGGCAAGCTCATCGTAGCCCTGCATATCAATGATAGAATCTTGCGAGCAAGTGTCACCTTCATCGCAACCACGGTATTCTACAGCAGTTCCGTTCGTAAACTTCATTGGTTCATGACCTGACAATACGATCTTGATCAACGGAAATTCAATGGAGTGTAACGTTGCATTTATCCGAGGTCCTTCAACGTCCCTGATGAACTCAAACGTTTTGCTTTCAGCTAATCGATTCCCCGATACATCCGAGAAAAGCGGCGGAAGAAACTTCAAAGAAACGGGACCTTCCCTTTGCTGAGACACGTCCGCCCGTACGTGGAACATAGTCCCGTCCGGAAATGGAGATGACACAGTTTTTCTAAGGGACACACTATCGAAAACGACAGGAGAGCCATCCGCATACGTTGCCCCTGACGAAGTGGAGAGCAGAGGAGCAATCCATGATAGTTCTGCATTCTGGAAATCAAAAGCAGGATCGTTGTGGTCTAGAAACCGCCCAGGGAAGTCACGCTTGACTGAATCCACTGTGAGTTTGACGGGTTTAGATACGTTGAGTATCACATCGAAGATCTGATCCTTCCATCCCTCGTTCTCACCGATTGGAGCGAATAGCTGAATTTGCGGATTCACAGCATTGTACCAGGCTGAGGCTGTAACATCCTTCGTCAACGTGAGACCTCGAGTATCCTCAACTGAAGAAGCTGGTAGCGTTAGTATTACGATGCCTGCTTCTAGATGATCAAGCTTCACAAGCCAGGTGTTCTCGCTTTGCATTGGTAAGACCTGCGATACTCGTTCTTCACCAGTCGAGGAGCCATCTACGCTTACCTTAAACGAAGATGGATTGAGGTTCACCAATTCATAGTTTGATGTAAGAACGAAAGACAGAGGATCAGCATTCAACGGTGCACTTTGGGAGTTTCCTATGGCGACCAGATTCACTTCCAACGGGGTCATGGACGAAGTCGGAGTCGGAGAAACAGTTGGTGTCGTAGTAGAGTTGGCAGTGACAGATGCCGTAGGGGTTGGGGATGGAGATATCTCCCCCGTAAAGCGCGACCTCAACACATCTGAAACATCATGCGTGGAGCCGGCTGCGAATCTCGGTAGGGTAAGGGTGGCATCACGAGGGCAGTCCTTCTGAATTTGCGCGGTGAAAGAAAACGTTAGGTTGGCTCTGACTTCGATCCAAGTGTCATCGAATATATCTATGCACGTAGAATCAAAATCATCTGGACCCAGTTCCGGGTTAGTTATTTCCACATTAAAAATTGCCATGACAATAAACGGAGAGGATCCTGAAATACCATTGTGGAAGGCAGGGAATTTGGGGGCGAAAAATGATAGCTTGATAGTAGCCCCCGGTGTCCTTGAAGGGGTCCCACTAGGAGTGAGAGTGGGAGTCACGCTGGAGGTTGGAGTTGGAGAAGTACCGACAGTTGCCGTAGTAGTAGTCGAAGCAGTCACCGAAGGGGTGGCAGTTACAGATGAAGTTGGGGTTGGAGTCGGAGTAGCTTGGACGCAAGTGCCGAATAAGCACTCTCCGCTGAGACAATCCGTGTCAAACATGCAGTCCTTTCCAATAGGGCACGGAGCACAATCGATACCACCGCAATCAACATCGGTTTCGTTTCCATTATGCACCGCATCGAAGCAGCTCTTAATGTATGTACATGTTAGAGGATCGGGATCGCAATGTTCCGAGAGACAGTGCGAATCGAAGTGACAAGGGAAGCCAAATCCTACCTTGCAAGTTGAGTTTTCACAAGATCCGTTGAAAGCACAATCCCTATCAATCAGGCACTGATTGCCCGGAGAGCATTGTTCGGGACAAAGAGCACCGCCACAATCTATATCGGTCTCAAAGGCAAAATTGAGGATACCATCAGAACACGATGGAGAAGCACAGTATCCGTTCTCGCAAAAACCTGAAATACAGGCTTCCTCGAAGTCACATTCTATACCTTCATCGGGAACAAATCCAGGATCTCGTGCAAGGAGAACATTGGTTTCATTTGTCAGTTCAGCAGCAATGCGTCTCCGAAGGTCGGCTCGTTCCCGGAATTGTTCAAAATCAAGCACGACGGATCTATGAGCTGCCAAACTCACAGTGGAGGCATTTGCGCCCAAGAATTCACAGCTACCGTCATCTCTCTCCGCAAAAAGCTCAAAGTTCTGCGAGGTAGACAATAGATACACTTTACAGATCACACACACACAAAACACACCGATGAAACTTACGTTTGCATTTTGATATGTACAACCGGTTGTTAAAGGGACGCAGTTACCATCGTCCAATGTCGCCGCGAGATCAAAATTGCGCGATGTTGGACAAGTACAACCCAATCTATGGTTAGATGCTAGCAAGCATGAGCCGTCATTCCCTTTAGCGCTTGGATCAAAATTCACCGCTATTGGATAGGTGCAGCCTTGAGGAAGACTAGGACCGCATGTTTCGTCGTCGACATTTGCTAAGGGATTGAAGTTTTCTGCAGAAGGTAGCGTGCATCCGAAAATATTACCCTCGAACGTGGCGCTTTCGCAAGCGACCAACTCATGGACCCCTTCCACTACCCCGTCGCTCTCAACGGTGACGTTACACAGGTGCAAAACTTTCGGTAATGTCAGCGTCGCGTTTGCACCGACGAAGATATTTGTCGAGTTTATTCGCCGATTGAAAGCCACAACTTCTTCTTGATATACAATTGTGTGCGTTGACGTACTATCCAAGCGAGTGATTGCAGAAGAGTTCCTCTGTCTCGTTGAGTCTTTATCCTCCACTGCGAGGGTCACATCGGACGATACTTTCACACTACCACTCATATCTCCATCCAATTCATCCACGGAGATTACAAAGTCCCGTCCAAACGGATCGTTTGATGCGAAAAGCAGARAACCGCCATTTTTTGTCTCTAAAACATCAAAGCGCCTCCATACATGAGTATTCAAAAATACGTAAGTATCAGCTTCTGAAAACTCATCCGAGACCACTGCCATCTTTCGGTATTCTGTCGCGTTCAACGCTTCAATATACACAGTACCTGCTCCACTTCGCCTGCCACTCGCCGCCGCACCAGCGAATGCAGTAAGAGAGCCAGCGAACGCATTTTGTGAGGTTAAAAGTGCAATACGGCCCCCGGACCCTGCACCGGCGTCTTCAGCAGAACCCCCGTTGGCAGACACAGAACCAGCTCCTGACACCGACGCCAGCTCCAACAGCACTGATCCTCCAGCTCCACCCCCCACGTCATCTATACCAACTGACCCGTCTGCAACAATTTGACCGTCAACAAGCAACGTTGCCATGCCTATCCCCCTGATGTGTATCGCCCCACCACCTCTGCCTGTAGACTTCGTAGCATTAAACGCATTACCTCCTTGAGCAAGGGGCATGAAAGCATCACCAAAAGCGGGAGCGCTTGAAGCTCCACCGATAGCCGCGTGTGTACCTCCAGAGGATATAAGATTATCAGCTGCAAGTGCCTCGATGTCTGCCCCGGCTGAAGCATTTAGTACACCCCCTGCGGAGATAGAGACTCTCTTGGTAACCATGATCCGGGTAGGAGCACGGCTAGAGTGCTCCACACGCATCATTGCAGTAGAAAACACGAACAGCCGGTCGACGAATACTTCAGATACACCAACGAACCCAAGCGACCCATAGCCAAATACTGTCACCGCAGAAAAGTTATACACCCCTCCTATGACGCTGTTCACGGATCCCCTGTCCGAACAAACCAGTGACGCCTGGGCCCCGATGGAGGGTTGATACATCCCCCTAATAATCCCATCGACTATCATCATTGATTTCCGCATACTGAGCTCATCGGGGAATAGCATCGAGGATCCATCTTCTACGGTAAGCTTGAGATTCTCCAGGGCATAGTTTGAAGACATATACGCCACTGAACTAAATATTCCGTTCCCAAAACTTATACGTCTGTCGCTGGGATCCCTTTGTAAAGCATGCGTTGCGACTGCAACTGTGATACCTCTGTTTACTGATACTTCCCCGGAGCCGTCACCGACAAAACTACCTAGCACAAGTAAGCTACTGTCCGCGGCAGGTGCAATGACGGCACTGGCGTAACCAAATATTGACATCTGCTCAACACTAACAACGCCACCCGTTGACGATATTTCTAGGAGCGTGGTGCTTGGACTGTCAATACCCATATTGTCTACGAACAACTTCCTGGTTGCATTGGTAGCGTAAAATTCATCCGAGAAAAACACGGTACCAGCAGCTCCATTGGCTGACCCAGTCCCTCCGTGTGCAACTACACCCAATTCTGGAGAGACTCTCTGCGTAAAGAGTGCGATTCTACCCGCGGATCCCCCAGCACCGTCTCGTCGGAGGCCTTCACCACCACTGCCACCATTAGCGTTTATTAGGCCTTGTCCTTCGATAGAGACAGCTTGAAGGATGATACTCCCTCCACTTCCACCGCCACCACCATAAGCGCTTGCTTCGCCCGACAGCCCATTCACAGTAATGTTGCCATCTATGTTTGCACTTCCTTTCACAGTTATTCGAAGCGCTCCCCCACCTGTCCCACCCTCAGCATTACCTCTGTTACCACTGCCGCCCCCACTACCAAAGACCGTCGGAGCACGAAAGTCTCCGCACGGCATCCCAAGTGACAAACCACCAAAGCCCCCGTAGCTCCCGCCTGCTCCGGCCTCGGATTGAGGGGCAACAGGGGCGCAACCCTCCGCGCGCGCAGCTAAATTGCTCATATGTCCAGTTCCGGAGGCATCTATGCGGGCTACGCGTTCAATTCGCAGGTTTCGGGTCACATTCATAAGGAATGGAAGATGCGGATCTCCAGTAACTCGAATGAAACTCTGATCGTCTAACATGGCACTATCGACCTTCCATGTGCGGATATTATCGAGATGTATAGACGAATCGTCAAATGCCTGCAAGTCTCCCTCGAAATGGAACGAAATGTTCCGCGAGTCACCTCTCCAGAACGGTTGGAGAATGAACGATGCTTCATCCTCCAGCATCACCGAGCGCAGTGTTACCACTGGGTTTCTCTCAAGCGTCCATTGTGGTTCTGTTGCTACGACAGAAGCATTTTGCTCCAAATGTACAAGGTCAATAGCGAAACCACGGGTCGGCTTTCCCAACCAAGTATGCCGCTCCGCATTAGAAGCTTGCCGAGATGGATCGCTAACGGTTACCCAGGAGGACACATGACGACCACTGGTGGACTGGAAGTCGCTTACACTCTGCGGAGCACCGATCAAGCTTTTAACGTTAAAGAACTTTGTACCGGAGACCCCAGGACCAGAGTTCGAAAATCCCCCTGCAGAACTAAACCTCCCTTCGAACCCAGCCAGGGAATCGACATACACAGCCATTCGTCCCCCTGATCCTCCTCGCCCATTCTTAACAGTACCTATCCCTCCGTCTCCGCCGTTTGCGGTTATAGACGCCGATTTAGATCCACTAATATTCGGCGTGACAACAATGATGCTACCGCCACTGCCCCCGCCGCCACCAAAGGTTCCGCTACCTCCACTAATCCCATCAGCGGAAATGCTTCCGTGAACCACCAACCGGGAGGTATCCGAGCCATTCACAGCAAACACAATCTGACCCCCCCCAGTGCCCCCAGAGACAGTACCGTTATGTGTACTTCCGCCACCACTACCGCGGATGGTTGGCCACGTCGGGCTCCCACAAGGTGCACCTCCAAAACTACCTCCAGTCCCTTCAACGAAGTCTCCTGGAATACCGGCGACGCAGCCTTCACCGAACTCGGCTTCTCCTGCTCCATATCCGATTGAACTCATAACAGCACTAAGCCCGATTTCAGCAGCATTATTCACAAGGAGGAAGGTAGGTATGTTCCCATTCTCGATGAACAGGGTACTGGTATCTGTCAAGAACAAATCCGAGACACGCAGCCGGTGAAGTTTAGTCAGCACTACCTGGGCGGTTTCCGAAACACTCATTCCATCTGTTATCCGGTACGCAGGGAATTCACCATCCACAGCTGAAGAACCTAACGACAGTGTGCTATACCCGCTAACAAAGACTGATCCATTGACGATGATTTCATCACACATAAGTTCTCTGGAGGAATTTCCGATTTGCACCCATGCGCCTCCTTTAACGAGAAGCTCAGCCTTTATCTCTGAGGACGGGGAATTCAACCAGGTTGCTGGAGTTGACTCTGAACATACGCCCTCAGGACACGGTTGATCAATCACCAGGAAATTCTCGGCGCGCCTTGTGGAATTGCTTATCACCATGGGCGACGTCAAAGCCTCCGCAAACAAAGCATCATTTTGAGAGAGTTGATAATAAATCGTCCCCGGAGCTCCAGGGGATTCGGCAGCCCCTCCGTGTGCAGTGATGTTCCCACTATAGTCAGTAAGGTTGTGCGTAAGGATGGAAACACGTCCACCAGACCCACCTCCGGATAACGGCTCATTGGAGTCACCGCCATCAGCGCTGATAGCTCCCTTCCCAGACAATCGAGTTGAGTTTAGTAACAGACTTCCCCCTGATCCGCCACCAAAAGCGCCTCCTGGGAAGGCACTTTCCCCAGCAACGGTTATCAAACCATCCACTTGGTATTCGATGTGGGGCCCAACTCCAAATATCACTAAAGCCATGCCTCCAACTGGAATATCCTTGCTATCGGATATCGGGGTGCCAGGAATGGTCGGCTCAATGAAGGAACCGCAGGGCGTGTTCGGCGAGTTGCCTCCATAGCCTCCATAGGAGCCTCCAGCCTTTTCCACAGGTTCGTAAATGCAATCAGAGATTTTCGGGAAGGTGGGGCTCTTGTAACTTCTTCCCCCTCCGAGGATGCGACTGCCACGAGAAATTCTCAGAATGTTCACCTGAAGGTCAAACAACTCTTTCCTAACCCCACGAAACTCGAGAAGCGAGGAATCGGATAGGGCAAGTTGCTCTATACGGAAGAATGACATTTCAAGAAGCCTTAGAGACGAGTTACCCGAAAGAGATACCGACCCCGCATGAAGGAATGAATCGTGGGCATCTTCGGAATCCGACGTCCATATGAGTTGCGAGGATCCGTGAGAAGCCACATCAGACAGAAAGCCTGGAAGACAAGGGCTGCTTACAATTCGCACGACTGGGGAACCTTGAACGTTCACTTTCGCCTCAATATCAAACTCTGGCGCAGTAACTAATGTAAACGCCTCCGCACACACTTCAGACTCAGTCGCCACGGTCTCGGCAACATGTACAACTCCGTTCGAGAGATCTCGACGAGACACAAAGACGGTACCGCCAGCTCCCGGATAAGTTCCTGACCCACCGCTAGTAATTAGGCGAGACAGAGGTAAACGGGTGTTTGCATTCAGAGATATTCTGCCACCAGCACCGCTAGCACCAAAGATACTAGACGCATCGCCACCTTGGACACTTATAACGCCAGTACCCATTATAGACTCTGCCTCAATCCATATGGAGCCACCGGCTCCACCTCCGAACGTCTGCGACGGCTCTCCGGTACACTTCAAGACTCCGTTGACGACTGTTCTATGCACGCTCGCCTTAAATGCATTCCCGCCGCGGCCACCGCTTTGGGAGCTAGCATTGCTTGAGCCTTGACCTTGAGAAACAGGCCGGTACGGCGAACCGAAAGCTATTCGCGAGCAACCACCGACACCGCCATGACTTCCACCAATTTGATTGCAGGCCGCATTTACTTCAGAGCGCATTGGCGATGCACATATAGTCTCCGGTAAAAACTGGCGGGATGTAGGTACACCTTCCAATACAGACGACGAATCCAGGCGCAAATCCTGTTCAGCAAATAAGTGCAAACCCTCCGTCAGGTCATTTCGGAAGATAATCGAGCTTGAGTCACTGATAGTAACACTGTAAGACTCTAGAGAAGTAACTTCTTCCAGTGAGACCTTAGATGCACGAGAAACATGCAGACTACCGTTTAGCTTCACTCGGATTCCTTCTGCATTTTCCGTCTGCCGACGAAACACCAGTGTGGAATCATTGACTACCCTTAACGATCTCAGTACCAAACTGTTGTCTCGTAAGGGAACATCTACATACAAGACAGCATTGTTCTGTACTGATATTCTACTAAGGTGCAAAAGATCCGCAATACTTCTGGTAAACACAGAGCGAGTACCGGACCCCGTCATTCCATTGAATATAAGCTCATCGTTTTCATCAGACAGAAATCCGGTTTTGAAGACAGTTCCCGTGCCACCGGATTCTACGCCCATACCGCCTCGGACATTCAATGACCCATGATAGTGACGGGTATCTGTGTGCAGCGCAATTCTACCACCACCACCACCACCAGCGACGGCCCCAGCACCAGCATCTCCACCAGCGGCAGAAATAATTCCACTCCCCGTAACCATGGACGTTGAGATAAAAACAGTGCCCCCGGCACCACCACCTCCGGCACCAAACGAACTATTGCTCCCACTCTGTCCATCACACGTAATGGACCCATCTACTTCCAATAGCGATATTATTTCGTCGTCCTTCCTTGATGTAATGGACAAGGAACCACCTCCGAAGCCACCAGTAATGTTGCCCGATGCTCCCCCAGCTCCAGGGAGGAAAGGATGCCGGAAGCTTCCACATGGTAACGCGTCTGCAAATCCGCCTACACCGCCATACGTGCCACCAGCTGGAATTCCGTTTTGCAGAGCGGCCACTGAGCAGTCACTGAAGGGATCTGCAGAGCCCTGCGGATATCCGCCTCCGTCTACAATCAGTGCTGAGCCCTGAGTCACAAACATATGTCGGGCTAACGAAACATGTGGCCTGATAGCAGTTCCCATTACTCGAATGCTGGAAGCATCTAACAAGTACAAGAAATCAGAATCCAGTTCATCCATGGAATGGAACACCAGTGAGGCTGCGTCCGTCAAAATAAGACTTGGGACTTTGTAATGACGGGGTTTTAGGGACAGGGTTTGTGAGTGGTCCGAAAATACAAAGCGAGTAGAATTTGTCAAGATTAGCGTGTTCACGCCCCCAAGTGATCCGCTGATCATCAGCTCCGAGGAGGATAGCGTCACATTCGAAGGAAGCGACAGTATAGAATTTCCATCAGCAATTATGTTCAGATGTTCTAGTAGAGCACTAGGAGCAAACCAGCGGAGCTGCCATTGATTCACAGTCCAGACAGATAAGGGATCGTTAAGGACTTCGAATTCAAATCCAGGGTGGCTGAGATTAAAAGGCTGTCCCCCGGTGACTGATACGCTCGTATAGTTCTGTATGAAAAAGATCGAAGAGCCGTCCGACAGAACGGTGGATACTGTGGCTTGAACAAACGCATCAATAAAATCTTGGGGAGCAAACGAGAAAGTACTACCTCCCGTTATCTTGAGTACATCCAGGTGAGAAAACTCAGGACCCTCGTCTACAAATGCGACAGTTCGGAAGGGTTTCGCTAAGCTACTTTCCGCAATGAATTCGTTGTCCACGAGCAAACGCGATTCAAGAACACTCTCCTGCTCAACAATATACTCCAGGAAAACAGTGCCGGCTGCTCCCGGAAAAGCTCCAGAGCCACCAACTGCACGAAGAGTTCCAGCGTAAGTCATGAAACTGTCAGCAAATATACCTATCCGGCCTCCTGAACCTGAGCCACCAGACAATGAAGCCGGAAACATCTTACCACCTTTGCCTCCATTAGCTGTTATACTCCCTGAGCCACTGAGTAAGTGTGCTCTTAGTATAATGCTCCCTCCAGCTCCACCTCCAGCAGAGGAGTTTCCGGTGGCAGCATGACCATTAGCTGTCAGTTGGCCATCCAATAATATCGAGTCACCCACTATCTCAATCGAATGACCACCGGGAGCACCAAAATTGGAAGTATTGTCAGGGCCACCGCTTGCTCCGCGGAAGGACGGTCTTCTAAAGTCACCACAGGGAGCGGAGGAGCTCAGACCACCATAGCCTCCGTGACTGCCACCACTGAATTCCCCCGCCACATCGCAACCATTAACCGGAGGTATAGATGTAGCAAAACGTCCGCTAGCATCAATTGTACCACCTTCGGCGATGGAGGCAGAGTCTTGAAGAACTATGCGGAGTTTTTCTGTGAACGCATTGGTTGTGGTGAGTAACCCTTCTTCCTCAACTATCAGGTTTCTAGACATCAGCTGAGAAACCTCAGATAAATGAAGGTGCCCGGTTGGATCAACGATAATATCTCGACCCAGTGACAGCAGAGCAGGTGTTTTGTGAGAGCAGTTTGCGCAATCCACTTCAACCAAGGAATTTCGCGAGATTTTGAATGTTCCAGTCACATTCACATTGTCTAAACCTTCGAACAGCACTTTTAGGCGAGCGTTACTTGCAACCTCTATCAAACTGACATCATAGAAGGGGGCATCCGGAGCTGCCAATCGAGTGTGTGCCACATGTGAATTCACCAAAGGAGGCATGAACGTAGCATTGTTGCTAATATGAACCTCGGACAAGGACAAGGTTTGCCATGTAATAGTGCCTGCCGCGCCATAACCCATCTCCGTCTCAGAACCACCCCCAAACGCACGAACGGAACCATTGAAGCCATCCCTGTTTGCCACACTAAGAACAATACGTCCACCACCACCACCACCACCGCTAAGTTCTAGGTCCGCGGAGATGCCCCCGCGGCCTCCGGAAGCGGAGAAGGTACCATGTCCTTCCAAAGTAGTGCACGACCACTCGATGCCGCCTCCACTTCCACCACCACCGCCATCACCAATACTGTCGTTGCTGTTCACGCCGGGTGTACCATCAACCAAAATGGACCCATATATCTTTGCGATTTCCGCAACTAGTTTCATACCGCCTCCACCACTACCTCCGGAGGAAGAGACTGCTCCACCGTTTCCCTTAGCGAACGCTTCATCAAAACGGCCACAGGCTTCCGAACCTCCTATTCCTCCAGTTCCTCCAAAACTCCCTCCAGCACCAGCGTTGCCACTTGCAGCAGCAGAGCATTGCTGTAACAAATTGGCTCCTCCGCCAGGGAACCCTGCACCGGTGCCATCTATTGATGCCGACCGGCTCACTTCGATGTCATCATCCACGTGAATGAAGGTCCCCACACTGGACGGGTTATCAAACCGGGTTCGTGCTTCCCCCGAAAGACTCAAAGACTTCCCTCCAAGTGTGGTGATATCCTTGAGTTGTAGCAACCCAGAATTGCGAATTGAGACGCTTCCCCCGAATGATACTTCGGAAGATGAATTCGAAGACAACAGAGTGATTGACTCGTCCAGGACAGTCAGGCTACCCAGACTATAAACTTCCGTTTGCAACTTAAGTAAACCAAATTTCCCCGAATTCTGAACAACTACATCAGTATTGAAACCAGTTCGCGTAGACGGTCCAAGGGAAGAAAATCTTCGGTCATTGACGTCTCCGGTAGACAGGCCATTGTTATCGATTATCGACACCCGACTCGACCCATTGACAACAAAAACGGTGCCAGCGCTGCCTGCAGCGTCACCGCCACCTCCAAAGGTAGAGATAGCTCCTACAAACTCTTCGGTCGACAAACTGTCAATCACAACACGTCCTCCACTTCCAGCATAGAATCCGCGGCCCCCGTTGGCTGTTAGCATGCCACTACCGCGCAAACTGCGCGCTATCAAGTGCATGCTTCCACCCGACCCGCCACCAGTGTTAGCTTCCCCCGGCTGGCCATCACAGGTAATCAAACCGTCAACTTGGATGAACGATGACGCGGTTTCATTGGACACTACGCTAATTAGACCACCACCATTGCCTCCGCTGTTCGTTTGAAAACTAGCCCCTCCAGCACCAAAAATATTGGCCTCGTCAAAACTTCCACATGCGGGCGGGCCATTCAGTGAACGACCTCCGTAACTCCCGCCTTGTCCACCCCTGCCAACTGCTTCTGCGGGATGACAACCTTCGAGCACATCAGCTTCTCCTGCCGCAAAGCCTTTCCCATCTAAGTCAATGTGAGCTCCCGTTCGGATGATAACTGAAGAAGAAAATACCATCCTGGGTCCAAGCAAAAGCCGCCCTACTGTGAGCAGAGCCGAAGGAAGCAGTTTCAAATTATCACCCGTAAGATCCACAGGAGCATTGAAGAGTACTAGACTTGAATTTCCTATTGTTACGTTGCCATAGAAATGCACTGTTCCATGTTTCTGCTGGTCGTGACCTGCAATTCCTAAGTGCATGGAGCTGTTCTCGGAAACCATCACAGAGCCATCGACAACCACTTGAAACGTTGTTCCAGCGACAGTAGGGATAGTAAGGCTACCGCGGTTCTCGACAATAAGATTGCCTACAAGGTAGCGATCTCTTGGTATACCAGTCAGCAGCGTCGCTGGGACGTCTGCTGAACCCCGGTACCCGTTGTCGATGATGACGGTCCTCTGAAGACCTTCTTGTAGTACCAAGTCCTTAGCAATTGTACCAACAGCGCCGGGCGCACGCCCGGAGCCGCCAAAAACCAGAATTGTACCACTGAACCAATCGAAAGTAGCAGATGTTGCTACGCGCCCACCGCCACCAGCACCAGCTATATCATCTAGTCCATCCCCCCCTTCCGCTTTAAGGGTCCCAGACCCATTAAACACTGTTGTTTCCAGGAAAATACTTCCTCCTGCGCCTCCACCGCCACTGGATTTCCCGTTTCCGCCATTGACATCTATCACCCCATCAACAATAATCGAGGAACCAGAAACGAGGTGTATCGCTCCGCCACCTCTGCCGCCGGTTATGATTCCATTACCAGAGCGGGTAGGTCGATCAAAGCTCCCACAAGCAGACACTATGCTGCCACCACCACGTCCTCCGTTGCTGGCCCCAGCAAACAACACCGATTCCGTTGTATCCAGTACTAAACAGTCTGAATCTCGTTCCTCTGCAAACCCTTTTTCGGATCCATTCATAACCGAATACTTTGAAACTTCAATCGTGTCCTCAGCTCGGATGGAGACATGAGCTCCGTCGCTGTTGATTATCTGTACCTGTGCAGAGCCTTGCATCATGAAGGAGAGCGCATTCAACGTATCAATGTCAATCAGCTGCGTGAAAGACTGATCAAATAAACTCACAGTACCATTAAAAATGATTGAACCGTTTTTCTCGCCTTCTAAACGTAAAAACGATATAGGCTCGACGATTAGATCGCCACCCACCTCGCTGTGGTCGCTCACAATCTCCAGGTGAGAGGAACCTGTGACCTTAATAGCGGACACCTGATAAGTTAAATGTTCAGGAACACTCAGACGCGAGATGGCAACATCCGTTTGGTCAAATGGTTCAGCCGAGCCTTCCAGTGCGTTATCAATCTGGATTGTTTGCCAAATCGCCTCCGGTAGGGCGGTTAGTGGATCTTCGAACTGGTCAGTACTTAACCGACGGTAGGTCACGGTACCAGCACCTCCAACATGTCTAGTACTAGAACCCCGACCTCCCAAAGCTTCAATTGTGCCATTTACAGTCTCTGAGGCTGTCGAAATTGTAATCCGGCCTCCACCTCCTCCACCACCTGGCTTAGCCGTATCTTTACCTCCGCCATCACCGCCGGAAGCTGATATGACACCTTGGTTCTCTAAGCGTGCTGCAACAATGGTCATACTACCACCGCTTCCTCCACCTGTTCCGCCGTTTTCAACGTCGTAGTTACCCGTCGCGCCATCGACACTGATTCGTCCCGACACTGAAGCGAGGCCCATACGGCTCGTCACTTTCACCAGCAGACTGTTCCCTCCGGAGCCACCATCGGAGGTAGGCGAACTACCTCCTGGATTGCCCTTCTCCAAGACATTGTCAAAAGAACCACACGGGGTAGAGCCATCCAAACCACCTTGTCCTCCGTAACTCCCTCCAGAACCATCCACGGACAAGGGACAGCCTAAATCCACGTTATGGTCGGTACCAGCAAAACCTCGTCCATCACCAACGAATGTCGATGTCGAGGAGATCGTAAATGTCACTCCTATTGTAAGAGTGAGGCCTTCAGTCGACGGATTTGAAAAAGTAACTTGAGACACATCATTAAGAGCCATCCTTGCCGACGATATTCCAGAGACATCTGATAGTTTAACTCGACTCCCCCGTAGAGTAACATTACCACCAAACGCGAAGCTGCTGCGATTGAGAAGTAGGAAGGCTTCATCCATTTCCAGATTTCCTAGGAAACTTACTTCCTGATTAATTTGATCACTATCAACGACAAGTTTCGCATGCTCCGTTATGACAACCCTATCTAGGTCAAAAGCCTTCCTAGAAGAGGGAGCGAGCCGGGTGAACTGCTCTGTAGAGACGTCCCCGGTATCAAGACCATCGTTGTCAACAAGCACATAATGTTGGTTTGAGGTCAGGACGAGTACAGTCCCTGCACTTCCAGGATACTCTCCACTGCCACCGTAAGCCGTAACGGTACCTAACGAGGGGGTAAAGGTAGTGTTTACAATGACTCTACCCCCACTGCCAGCGCCCCAACTGCCTCCTCCGTTCGCCTGAACGCTACCGTTCCCTTTCAGCATACTGGTTTTGATTGTTACACTGCCTCCACTCCCCCCTCCCGCTTTGCCAGTTCCAGAAAGACCGTTACAGCTCACTAAGCCGTCGATTTCAATAAAGGACTGGGGACCACTACTAGTCTCAATGATCACTGCTCCACCACCAGCACCTCCTGAGTTACCATTATTGTCATCACTGCCTCCACCGCCTCGGATTCCCCCACGGTCGTAAGTGCCACAAGGTGGTGGGCCTTCGAACGAGTTCCCGCCGTAGCTTCCCCCGATACCCGCTCCAAAGTCGACCGACGGAAAGCATCCGCTGCTTAATTCAGCTTCCCCGGCAGCAAATCCTTTCCCAGCCGCATTAATCTTTCCAAACGTTTCTACTTCGACGGAATCCACGAAATTGAAGGTTACGAGCGGAATAATGTTCTGAGCAAACTCGATGGTACCCCGGTCCCGGACGGCGAGGTTCTTTCCAGCCAATGAATCGACGTAGTCGAGAGAGACGATGCTGGTTCCTATAATTTCAACATTCTGTGTTAATGCAATAGAGCCAAAATCATCATCACTTCCCGAGGACGCACTTAATCCAAGCTCCAGGAGGCTGTCCTCCGTATAAATAGACCCCTCGAAGTTGATCTTCTGTTCCGATGACGGATAACGGAAAACGGTCCGAGCACCGTTCTTCAGCTGCAGTGTTCCAACGTTATAAAATGAACGCGCCTCCCCAGTAAGTAATGTAAGCCCTTCCATACTGTCTTGGTGGTCAGCATTGTCGATGATTACAACTCGCTCTCGCCGGGATGAAGATACGTTGAACTCTTGCAGTACAGTCCCAACAGAACCCCTGTGGCCATCTACAGCAGCTTTGTCTCCACCCATAACAGTGATCGGGCCGCTAAATGTCAGATCATTGGCAAAGATGGACACGCGTCCACCACCACCACTTCCTCCTGCGCCACTCGATGAAGAACCACCTTTACCGCCATTGGCCGAGAGTCGTCCATTCCCGCTCACGGTGCCAGCGCGTACTACCAATGATCCGCCAGCGCCCCCACCTCCGGGGTTTGCAGCATCATTCTTGCCAGTTAATCCGTCAACAGTTACCAGGCCATCGATATGCAGCAAGCTGCTTTGCTTGTTAAGTGAAATTTCGATTGAATTGCCTCCTGCACCACCAGCCTTGTTGTTTGACCAGCCACCAGCGACCCCTCTTGGACACCTCCCACCCTCAAATATACCACACATTCCATCAAAGGTTCCACACGGAGGACGAACCTGCTGGTCGCCATTAAAATTACCGGCACCGCCGATGCCACCGTGCGATCCACCAGCGGCGCCTCCTAAAACAGCGAGCTGCGGCAGAAAGTCGCAGTCGCCATCAGCTACACCACGTTGAAATATTCCACCTCCATCACCATAAACTACAGAATCCTCGTGTATCGACATTTCGTCATCCACCACAAAGCGAATGCCACCACGCGTAAACGGATTTTGCGCTGTGATATTGCTCTCATGTAGTACAGTGGACCCAGTTTTTATATCCGAAATGTCCACCAGCAAAATCGTGGATTGGTCTCTTAAAGACAACTCGCCCTCTATGGAAACAAGTATCGGATCAATCGGATCTTCAGGATCTCTTGTAAATTCTATGTAGGAACCGTGTATAGCAACATCCCCTCGGAACTTCAATGACGGAAGGTCTGAACCAAACGAGTAACGCAAGCGGCCTCCTCCCGACACCATCAGAGTGTCAATATCAAATTCCACAGTTGTTTGTTCCGTCAAAGCCGTCCAGGCCAGTCGAGTGTCTGAATTTTGTAACAAACTCTGCTCATTGTCGACCACCACTTTCATGTCCACACACTGGGGCTCTAACGTTACGTTGGACATTGCGGCGACGCTGCACCATATTGCAGTACCTGAAGCCCCATTTAGTTTTTGCTGCCTTGGGCTGAACCCACCTCGGCTAGAAACTTCGCCTGTGAAGGACGAATCATTGAACGAATTAATTCGAATACGGCCTCCACCACCCCCACCACCGTCATCTCCTTCAGTAATACCTTCACCACCATTTCCACCTCTCGCAAGGATTTTGCCGTTGCCAACGAGGTACCTCGTGCTCAATACAACGCTTCCGCCGCTACCGCCACCTGCCCCAAATCCATTTTCAGTTGACAGATCATCCTCACCTTTACGCCCATTTACGCGAATTTCGCCTGAAACTTTAGCCACACCCTCCAAGGACAGGACTCGCAGAAACAGCGCCAACCCCCCTTTTCCTCCCCATGTCCGCAATTGATCTACACGGACACCAACCCCTTCGCTACCAGGGTATCGCGGATCCACAAACGAACCACAAGCCGCAGTTGGTTTGCTACTTACACGACCACCCCCGTCACCCCCATAGCCAGCTCCTCCACCCGGAGAAGCGAAGATTAACCTATCTGCAGGAGGAGAACACCCTTTGGAATCCCCGTTGTCTTCCAAATAGATAGCATCAATATATGAGCCACTAGAGACAAACAGTGAGTCCACCACATCCATACTGAAAGCAGGCAAGAAGTCTCCTTCCACTCGCATTCGACTTGCACCATCTAACGACATGCTCTTCCCACGCAATCGTTCAACATCGCGAATATACAGACTGCTGCCAGACGTCACTTGCATGCTCTCTGAGAACGACACGGAAAATTTAGGTTTGGAGTCGGCTTCCAAATTTCTCAACAGAACAAGGGAATTATCCCTAATAAGCAATCCCCCCGAAGCGTGCACCTCCCTATGATCGATTAGAGGCTCTATAAGTACTTTGCTCTTGCCCCTGATATCCAATCGAGACACGTTAAATATTTCCTGTGACTCCTTAAAAACGGGAGTATATCGGTGATCATCGACATCGCCTGTGCTGGCACCGTTATTATCGACCACGAGCAACGTCTCCCCAGTTTCCCACATACTTCCGTCCCAATAGACAGTCCCTGCAGCTGCTGCTTTGTCCGAAATTCCCCCAAAAGCAGCAGCGGTACCTTCGAATCCTTCCGATCCGCTTCTTGTAACCAGTACCAAGCGGCCTCCACCTCCAGCGTGTCCACCCTCTCCACCATTTACGCTAAGTACTCCACTACCGCTGAGAGTCTCACTCACAATGAGCAAGCTACCTCCAGAACCACCCCCGGCAGCGCCTTCTCCATTAGCCCCATTGCACTCAACCGTTCCATTCACATCAATTCTGTTGCTGGCAAAGAGAGAGAGGGCACCTCCACCAGCTCCACCAGCATCCTCCCCACTGCCACTACCTCCGCTTCCTCGGATTCCTGTTGTATCGAACTTACCACAGGGTGGTGGTCCATTGAGAGAACGACCAGCAAAACTACCACCTAGCCCTTCTTCGTCGAGCTGTTTCGTAGGGGAGCAACCCACATCCGCCTCACCTGCAGGCATCCCTTTTCCAGTTCCGTCTATGATACTATTTTGGTCAACAGAAATGTCGCTACGGCTACGAAATGCATATTCCTGAAAGCCTTGAAGAACATCAATTTCAGCACCTTCCATCATAATGAGCCGCTCCGCCTCTGTGGCAGAACACCCTTGAATCTTCGCGACAGTTTTGCCCAGCAAAGAAACCTTGTCCGCGAAGTCAATACTTCCGCCGTCACAACTTAACGTCACATAACTGTCACTAACAGCAAGTGCGCCATCAATGGTAACGTTACCATCAGCATGAGGGGGGATCCTCAGCCTCGACCCACCCAGCACACGCAGAACGTCGACATCGTAGGTTTCCAGAGGTGGCCCAGAAAGTTGGGTCACCATGGAATCATCATCATCCCTATTGGCATGGTTAACTTCCACAGTCTTTTTCAGGGTATCAAGGTGTTCAAAGTAAACAGTACCAGGCGATCCAACCTTACCCCCTATCCCGCCAAACGCCTCTAAAGTTCCAGAAAATGTATCTCTTTCAACACGGATGGCAATACGGCCACCACCACCACTACCAGAAACAACCGCGTTGGACACTTTGGTCCCATCTCCACCATTGGCTACAATTTCTCCTGTACCTGACAGTTCTTCCGCCAACAATGAGACAGAGCCACCAGCTCCTCCACCGCTTGCTGACGTTGCTCCAGCTTTTCCATCTTCCCCACCAACGGAAAAACTGCCATTCACAATTATTACGCCGTATTGGGCTTCAATATACATGAAGTTACCACCTTGACCCCCAAGCAACCCCGAACTGGATTCTCCTGGCGCACCTCGCAATGTCGTCGCATTAAAATAACCACATGGGGGCGAACCAAATCCGCCTTTTCCCCCGTGACTTCCTCCACTAACAGCACTCGCAGATTTCTCGATAACGCAATCTCCATCTAGGGTATCAGCTCCTGGGAGTATACCACCCCCATTACCTGAAACCAGTCCGTTAACTTCCACAGCAAATGTTTCGTCAACTTTTAGCCGAATACCCGATGAGTGCGGATTGGCCGCAACTAAGCTTCCACCTGAAAGCACTTGCGTTTCCTTAGAGTGAAACTCGACCACGTTCACTATGTTCATAATAGATCTATCACCCACTGTCACCGAGCCCTCAATGGAGTGAAACTCACTCACGTTCACTATGTTCATAGTAGATCTATGACCTACGGTAACGGACCCTTCAATGGAGTGAAACTCAGCCACGTTCACTATGTTCACAGTAGATCTATGAACTACGTTCACCGAGCCCTCGAAACTCACACGACTCGCGGAGGAAAGTACTCCACTACCGTTTAGGTCTATCCTCGCGCTAATAGATACATCAATACTTCCCTGGAACAAAACATCGGAGGGAACCTCCGTGAAAACCGCAGCACCATCGCTGACATCGAGCTGTGTTATGTTGTACACTTTTCGCCCCGGGGCAGATAACACGGTGAACGATTTCCCAGGATGATCATCACCATTGTTAACGGAAACATAATCAACAGCTGAGAGAATAGTAGGAGGTGGGAAAGAATCGCGATCGCTTGTAAAAATCCACGCGATTGTCCCCGCAGCTCCCCGTAAACTGACTGAGGTACCGCCTCCGTAGGCCTCTACCTGACCTTCGAAGTCACTTTGATTCACCTCAGCTAAAATACGACCACCAGATCCACCGCCACCATCCCCAGAGCCCCCGGATCCTCCGTTGCATGATATCAATCCAGTACCAAAGAACCAGGGAGTGCTCAGGAGAAGTCCACCGCCAGAGCCTCCACCACCTCCAGCAACTCCATCGTTGCCATTCATGTTGATAAACCCATCGACCTGAACAAAGCTTGCAGTRTTCCGGGTTCTAATTGACATCCCGAGACCGCCACTTCCCCCATTCATATCACTGCCCTCGGCGGAGTTACCTCCACTACCAACAATAAGAACATCATCATAAGCACCGCATGTCGTATGCAACTCGTTTACGTCCACCTTACCGCCAAGCCCGGCAAAGCTTGCACCACTCCCAGCTCTCATGCCCCGAGAGCATCCAGCTTCGTTATTTGAAACATTTCCTTCATAACCAGCTCCCTTGCCATCAATGCCTGCACCGGGTGAGACCAGCAACGTGCTGCCAACTTCCAGTGCAAGCGGTAAAGGCTGGCCCAGCGTTGACAAGACGACCATCTTACTCGTATCGGCAAGCTTGACGGAGTCTGCCTCCAACATCCGGATATTTTGTGAATAGATGGTAGCTGAATCCCGAGCACCTAGCAGCCCTTCAATAGCAACAGTTCCGAAAGAGTTCTCAGAAATCCCAAATGGTTCAACAAACAGAAGCGAGTTGTCGGAGACTGTAATGTTGCCGAGGTACGCTGTACTACTCCCGTCACCTGTGGCTGTATGAGCCTTCAGTTTTCCATTTCTAAGTACTTCGATGCTATCAATCTCATATACAGGGCGTAATGTCGCGGCTATCCATGTATATCGGTCATCAAACACACCGCCAGTGTCCAGGCCACCGTTGTCTACAGCTACAGTCCTCAACTCATCAGCGAGATTCCACCATATTGTTCCGGCCGCACCCGCTTGTGGAGACCTGCCTCCATGTGTTGTGACCATACCATCGAACGACGACTCACTTGTGATTATTCCAATGCGACCACCACCCCCAGCAGAACCACTTTCTTGTCCTATACCACCGTTGGCACTGAGGACGCCACTGCCCGACAAGCTATTGCACTTGACAAGGATACTTCCACCAGCACCCCCTCCACCGCTTAGTAGGGAATCATTTCCATCGCACGTGATGTTTCCCTCCACGTGTATTCCCACTGAAGAGTTCAAGACTAATGCCCCGCCTCCTGCGCCCCCAAGTCCATTTGAACCCACGCCAGCACCACCGGAGCCTCGGAGCAATGGGTTATCAAACGATCCACAAGGACGAGGACCATTGGCCGATGAGCCTCCATGACTGCCTCCACTACCATCTGAAGCAGAACCGCATCCGGCATTGCCATCGGCGAGGCCAGCCATGAACCCTCCTCCATCTCCACTCACGAAACTCATACCGTCTACAGTTATAGAATCGTTTGCTGAGACAGTTAATCCGGAAGAGCGATGATTCGAAAAAGTGCCTACAGCTCCTTCCGTTATACCAATAGAAGATCCAACAGCGAGCGATACGATTTCCCGCAGTATGACTACACTGCCAGTGCCGTCAACAGTTAAAGATTCGGTGATATCGAACTCCCCATCTATGTCTACTTGCCTTTCACTCGTTAGCTCCAGATTTCCTCGGGAGTGCACATCTACGCTACCTACAAGACGAGCGCCACCCCTTGGAGGCTCAATTCGTAGCTTGCCGTGCGAAACGCTCAACTGCCCGACTGAGTATGAGGAGTCGCGTTGCCCTGAAAGTGCAGTATGACCGGGCGCCTTATTATCAGAATTGTTGATAATAGTTCTGCGATTGCTGCAGGACGGCAAACTACAATACATCAGTGTACCGGCGCTTCCAGGAATGCCTGTGCTTCCACCCACCGCAGAACTGGCAAAACTGTCACTCAGAATCGCGGATTTTAAAACAATACGTCCACCACTGCCACTACCGGCCTCAAGCTCGCAAGATCCCTCACTACATCCGCCACTACCACCTCCATCAGCAAGAACCTTACCAGACCCTGAAATCTCCCAAGCATCCAAAACTACACTCCCTCCACTGCCACCACCACTCCCTCCAGTGGCATCTTCCTGACCCGGGTATCCATTCACGTTAATATTTCCGTTGACTACGGCTGTTTCCACTGTAATGGATATGTGATTGCCGCCGGCTCCACCTTTGCTCAGGCCCGTTGATCCGCCCCGGATTCCACGAAGCAAAGCACTGTCGAAACGCCCACATGGCACCGCCGCAGCTCCACCGCCTACTCCCCCATAGCTTGCCCCAGCACTGGAGTTATCTAACACATTACAATCACCGATAAATCTTATATCCTCCATCACACCACCACCACTACCATCAAGGACCGCCTCTTGGTCCAATCGGAAAGTATCCGTCGTGAACACTTCCAAACCCGGTGAGTGGTGGTTCAAAGCTCGAACGATAGAGCCCTTCCCGATAGTCATTGATCCTACACTCACACTGCGTACATCTCTCAAAGAGGCAGAGCTCGTTGGGTGGAACGTAAGCTCCCCCGTAATTGAAATGTTACCGATAGCAAAGTCCGGAGAGCCTGTAATATCCAAACGAGACCCGTTCTCAACTGTAATGTCTCGGCCGACCAAGACTCCACTTGCTGATGCATCTATGAACAGACGTGATGTGCCTTTGATAACTGTAGAATTCAAAGAATACGACTGGGCTTCCGGATAACTTAACCGGGAAGGATTCCATTCCTCTTCAGAAAAATCATCCACACGAAAAGTTATTTGGTCCCCGTTGTCTATCACAACCTTCCGATACTCCCCTGCGGGGACTTCATCCAAATCAACACTGCCGACTATTATCTCCCCGGTTTCCCAAAAGGAAGTTCCCGCAGCGCCTAGAAGAAATCTAGGAGCATTGCCCGCATCAACGTATCCTCCAATCGTTTCCACACGTCCATTAAAATCTCCAGCATCAACTACGCGGAGATGTACACGTCCTCCGCTTCCACCTCCACCACTTAGCTCAACGTTATCAGTGTTTGCTCCTCCATCACCACCAGACGAGGATAGGCGGCCAGAGCCTCGGAGGTAGGCACCAACAAGAGTGATACTCCCTCCACTTCCACCACCTCCAGCCACAGCAACACCAACAGAGTCCAATCCATTAAGACCATCCATACTAATGACACCATCAATTTCCATTACACCCTTGCTGAGGTCTACAGAAATTCCGATACCATTACCTCCCGCACCACCCGAGACGGCCGAATTAGAACCATCGCGTCCCCCACTACCTCTCAAGAAGGTATCGTCCACAGCACCGCATCCGAAACTTCCTCCACGGCCTCCGCGCCCTCCAAAACTACCCCCGCTTCCTTTCATTGACCCAAGTGAGCACCCTGCAATGCGGTTAGAGCTGCCTCCTGGAAAGCCGAATCCGTCGCCTCGTACGGAAGACGTCAAATCAACCTTGAAGCCCGAGTTAAACGAAAACCGAGTTCCCCTGGTTCCAACATTGGAAATGAACACATGGCTATCGTCGCTTATTGTTGCGTTGTTACCCCTGAAAACGTCCATATCATGAAGCAAGATTGACGACTCTGATGACACTAGCAGGTCTCCTTCCAGTTCAAACCTATTTCTACCGTTGGTACCGTTCAAAAGCCATCTCCCTTGGGAGTGGTCCAAAAACGAAACAGAACCAGTAAGAAGTACATCACTTTCACAATCCATGTCAAGCAAATCGCCGAACTCGAGTCTGCCTGAATTCCTCACAATTACCTCGTTCACTGAAAATACGGGATAACATGTTCCAGAGAGCCACGTGTACCTAGGATCATCGAAGTCCGGAGCATCGAACAAAATGTTGTTGTCAACTATAACGGTAGACTGGTTAAAGACATCGCGCGGGCCAACATGCCAATACACTGTTCCTGCAGCGGCTTGCATGCCATGTTCGTCATTACCCCCATAACTGCGAACCGCCCCTTCGAAATTGTTTTCCTTCTTTGCATAAAACGCCAGTCGTCCTCCGCTTCCTGCTCCCCCCGAAAACTGACCTACACCTCCTTCTGCTGTGATGAAGCCAGTTGCACTTCCCGTAAATATATCGCAATCGACCGAAAGGCTACCACCTGAGCCACTCCCTCCTCCATTGTTCCCACCGGTACCCTGTAAGTTTATGCTCCCGTCGACAATAACTGTCGACATACCAGTAACATTCGCAACGATTCGAAGAGCAGCCCCGCCTCGACCGCCATTAGACATAGCATCGATAGGATAAGAGCCTCCGCCAATACCAGGGATTACCTCCTCAAGAGTGAAATCACCGCAGGGTGAGGTTCCATTCAGTGAACGTCCACCGTAACTTCCCCCAATTCCAGGAGGACTAACGGAGCAGTCGCCAAGAGCATTAAAACTACTGCCTCCTCCAGTGCCTTCAATTGAAGCATTTTCGCACACTTTAACCATGGCAGAGGCTTCAAGTGTGAGCACTGACGAAGGTGAAGACACAAAAACGCGCCCATTTGATCCACAAATTTCCAAACTTTGGGAGGTTACCCGACTGACGTTCTGCAAGTTCAGGGAAGAGCGAATGAAAACGTCTCCAGTGAACTCTAATTCACCAACAAAATCGCCATTCGCTTCAACATCCAGAATGCTTCCAGAGGAAACTGTTAGAGAGCCCTTGACGAGCACCGAAGGAACATACTCACGAAGACTCCATTGCAAACGGGAGTTATTCACCAAACTTAGCTCAGATATGCTGTACTCGGTGCGAAGCGAGCGACTCAAAGCAGTTAAGCTGTTATTCGCGGATATGATATTTTTGTTGTCGATGACTACTTTCGCCGTTCCGGTTGCCGTAATCTCAGTTAGTATAGTACCAGCAGAGCCTGGTGCAACAGGAGAGTCCCCTCCAAACGCCGATATGGTACCGTCAAAAGAAACGCTATCGCGGCCTCTAATGGCAATTCTTCCACCGCTGCCCGCTCCAAAGCTTCGCGAGTCCCCTCCGCATGCTTCAATCACACCACTTCCGGATACAGACTTACCGGACAGGTAGACACTTCCTCCACTTCCACCCCCTGATTGACCATCCAGGGATTCAGCCTCCCCACTCACGTCAACTATTCCATCAACGACTATACTAAGATCTGTATCGTCGTCAAATCCCAAGATGAAGATTCCACCACCGCCGCGTGTACCGTTGCGTCCAACCGAGCCTCCTGGTACACCTAATCTAAACGGAGCATCAAATTCGCCACAGGGTGGAGCATTGGCTAGCCCACCGGTGCCACCATACGTGCCACCGCTTCCTGGAGACGGCAGTGAACAGTCTTCAATTAGCTGGTCAAACGACTCATTAAATCCAATTGCACTCCATTCTGCACCCTCCCGAATAATGAAGTACTCATCGATAAAAATCTGGACACCAAACGTATCCCAGTTCTCACTGACGACTGAAGTACCACCTTCTAGCTCCACAGACGAACTATTGATACTGTGAACGCCATCCAAATGTAGTTCCCCATCTCCGTACAGCAGTAACTCGTCAAATACGTATGTGCCTATATGATCTCGGTCAAAACCACCTTTCCCCGAAAGTTTTACACAACCACCGGTCCCTATTCGCAAGTTTTCGGAATTGCCGATATGACCAAATATATCCATTCGATGCCGCAGCAAAGTAGTATTTTGAGGCAAAAACAGGGACCCCTCTTCTTCTACTAATACATCAGCAAAGTCTAACTGAAATGAATGGGCAATCCATTTACTTGTAGTGCGACTCAGGCGCCATGAACGTTCGGAACCTTCAGTCGATATCCGTGTGTAAGGGTGATGTGCGGTTACGTTACTATCGTCGGGTCCAAGAATACTGATATCAATATCCTTCCCCACTTCAAGACGGCCACTTCCATCTCCAGAGAATTCTCTAAGAGTCAAAGCTATACCGGTTGGCTGATACGGTAGCCGAACGGGTGGCATGATACCAAATCTGCTCCCTCCTGCAAGATACAGCTGGTCGAACAAATACTCAACAGTATCATTCGGAAGTAAAGTAAGAAAACTGCTCCCATAAGATGCTCGAGAGTTATCAACCTCTAGGCGAAACAAGCGCTGATTCTCAACGGAGCCACCCCATGAGGAGTTCCGAGAGGCAAGCAAGACCGTACCCGCTGTGCCAATCTTGTCGATGCCGTCTCCGCTACCTCCCTTGCTGGAACCGTTACCAGAGAAGTCTACAGAATTATCTGAGTACAAAGCTATTCGGCCACCAGCTCCTCCGGAAGAACCAGCAAAGAGCATTCCACTGTTCGATACACCATTTCCCCCGTCAACGTGGAAGTTCCCGTGTCCCTGAAGAGTGTGAGTGAGAACCAATATGCTACCCCCACTTCCACCCCCTCCGGCTTCCGAGGCATTGCTGACAACTGTACCATTAGCGCCATTAGCAAGGATCTGACCGTTCAGCGTTACACGTGTCATGGAAGAGTTTCCGTTCAACACTAGAGCGCCACCACCTCGACCACCTGCTTTTCCATTAAATCCACCTCCGCCGCCTGTACCAGCTATGATAGGATGGGACAGATTGCCGCAAGGTGCCGGCGAGGATTCGCCCCCCTGGCCCCCATAGCTACCACCACTACCATCAGAGCTTACGCCACATTCCGCGTCCGCCTCTTCGCTGAGGAATCCTTGCCCTGATACATCGATTACACTTTCATCATCCACCACAATGAAATCAGAGAAAGTAAGACTCATAGTCAGAATTTCGTCTAAAGTCGGGACAAACTTGAGTGTCGATACGCCCCTTAACTCCAAACTTGTGAAAGAGGAAGCAGAGCAATCTTCGCACAATAGCCGCACATCAGTGTCAGTGGCTACAAGGGCGTAAGGAGAGAGATCCTCCTCCACAGAAGGTAACAGCTTCAGCAGAGCGACGCTAACGTTCATCGTGGATATAGGTCTTCCGTAATAAGACGTGCTGTCCAAAGACACTTCGTGTAAGCAATCGTCGCTAGTACAAGATTGCCCAGAGGTCGTCAAGGTCCCAGTACCAAGTATCCCTTGTTCGACAAATATCACCCCAGGAGAGGCAGGATGAACTCCATCGGATAACGCTATCAATTCTCCTTCGAAATCAGTTATGTTGCTGTAAACACTAATTCGGCCACCAGAACCTGAGCCACCAATAACGTCACCTGCACCACCCCCGGCGCCACCTCTGACACTCATGTTACCGCTACCGATGACTCTATGAGCCACTACAACGATGCTACCACCGCTGCCTCCTCCGCTGGATACCGTGCCATTAGAAGAGCCTGCTTCTCCCTCGCATGAGACTACCCCGTTGACCTGAACCAGACCATCGGCAGAACCAGCAACAATGGATATAGACCCACCACCCCGACCTCCTCGGACTGAAAAAATGCTCTCTCCTCCACTGCCCCGAAGATCCGAATTGTTGAAGATACCACAGGATCCACTAAGTGATAGTCCACCGCGACCTGCAAGTGACCCTCCAGCACCCCGTGTGGCGTATACATTGCCGGAGGATGCAGCCTCGCAGTCTGAATTGGGATCCACAGTGTCGGCAGCCATACCACCTCCATCAGCAACAACAGCTGCGCCTGCACCCACCTTGAAGAATTTGGCACTCTCAAACGTTATGCCTTCTGACTCATTGTTAACAATTTTGATAGTACTGAGATCTCGTAAGTCGAACGAGCGAGCGCTCACACTCCTGATATTATGTAATACTAGCGTTGCATTTCCAGTCAGTAGCACATCACCAAAGCCATACGACGAAGACCCTTCAAGCGTCAACACAGTATTATGAGCCAAATGAAGGTTTGTGGTACCAGAAATCTTCCCATTGATGTCAACGAAATTGTCTTCGAACGTGCTATTTTCCGGTAGAGTAAGGGCCCCGTCGCGCTCAACAAAGACATCCAGGTCGTCCACGTGAAGACCAGATGTAGCAAAACTTCGTTCCAGACGTAGTGTTCGAAATGCAGATCCTGTTTCTATTTCTACTTCTGCAGGCCACAGAGGGCCATCAATGGCTCCCTCCTTGTCGACTCCGAAGACAAACATCTGAGAGCCGTTGAACACAGAGAGCCGGCTTATCCCATCTCCGTCGAAAGATCCAACCAGCACATTAATCACATCTAAAGGGTGTCGAGGCAGCGACGGCGCAAAATGAGACCCACCCTTTGTTTCTACTTTGTCGATAGTCAGCTCGACCGAGTCTGCAATACCAAGAGTAGACACGCTACTCAGCTCATCGATGTCTGCCCGGGTCTTACCTCCATTATCTAGAAGGAGGGTTCTTGTGACAGTTTCCGTAGAATTAACTTCAGCGTAAATTGTTCCTGCGCCGCCAGGATGTGCACCTCCTCCTCCTATTGCTTCCAGAGTCCCTTCGAACGCTGAATGTTCACTGGCAACTAGTGATATTCGGCCTCCAGAGCCACTTCCGCCGCTTGCGTCGGCTTCTGCTCCTATTCCCCCGTTTCCCGATATGACGCCACTTCCTCCCAGCAAATAGGTAACGAGGAATAAGCTACCCCCTGCTCCTCCGCCGCTGCCATGATCACCACTTGAAGCAATCAGCCCGTCCTCACCACTAACATCCAACACCCCGTCAACCACAACAGATGAACCTCTTGTTCCATTGGCAAAAAGCAGTAGACTGCCACCTCCGGCGCCTCCATTTGCGTCAGCAATTGATCTTCCACCGCTTCCTCTATTAGACGGGCGCTCGTAGTGACCGCAAGCAACAGTGGTATCTATACGTGATTTCCCACCGAACCCAGCATGAATGCCACCCGATCCTTGCGGTTGCGTTGAGTCTCCGCAAGAGTCAAATGGTTCGCTCTCATTGCTCAACATACCACCTCCAATACCAAGAAATGAGGCATTCTCGCTTAAACTGACGGATCGCAAGATATCCAGCTGCAAATAGGGAGAAAAATGGTTGTCGAACAAAACAGTAGTGTAGTCCAGCATTTCCCAAGACGTAGCCTTCACTTTTTCGACCTCGCTCAGATATATTCGAGTGTAGTCCATCAGCTGCACTTCACCCAAGGAGTACTCACCCTGTCCTAGATTACTGCTCCGACTAAACTGGTCAAGAGTCAAAGAGAAGTTTCCCGTAGACACCACATCCTGAAAATCCACGATCGTATCCCTTTCAAGGGTTAATACTGGCCTAGAAAACACTGTCATGGCAGGAAAGTGAATGCTACCACCAGAGCGGACAAATATCATAGGAGCCTCACTGAGATCAAGTACTGACTCAAGTATCAGCAGCGATTGTGTTAGTGTATGGGAGAACACTCCGTCAGCAAACTTTCGGGTGATATTTGTCGTGAAACGCTCGAAGCGCTGACGTGGAGCCGTGAAGACCAGTTGTGATACGTTACGCACAGAGATGCTTCCCGTACGATCTCCGCTGAGCTCAGCAACTCCAAAGGAAGATTTTCTAATCCCGGTGGATTCCAAAGAGACATGGGCCCCTCCCATGATGCTCAAGCGATCAAATGAGAGGTGCTTTCCAGGAGCATTCTTCAGGTCTGTGACAACTCCTGTATCGGCATCCCAAGTAAAGCGATGGTCATTGTCAATTGTCAAGCGGATAGTCATGTTACAAATGCTACATTCTCGCGGGTTCTGAACAGAGGTTACTTTGTTGAAACTCTCCGAATCGTCGGCAAGGACCATATAGACTGTGCCTGCGGCGCCCGCCGCAGGCAATCCACTGCTACCTCTGGAGTGACCACCCAACGAACGCATCATTCCCGCAAACGAATCATTCATTGTATAAACGGCGATTCTTCCGCCAGAACCAGCAGCTGGAACAAACCCGAAGGAAGACGGGCAAGCTGCCGAATCACCTCCATTCACAGACATATATCCGCTGCCGCTGAGGTTTTCCGTCTGTATCAAAATGCTTCCTCCGGATCCGCCGCTACCAGATGAGGTACAGTCCGACTCGTCAGATAAACCCTCGTCTCCATTCGAATTTAGGATGCCGTCAATTATCACCTCAAAAGCTTCGATTTGGAGAGAACCTCCCCCGCTTCCTCCCTCGTCGACACCAGCACCACCATTGCCGGGTAGAACGGGCCACACAAGGGAACCACAGGAGCCATGAGTACCATTACCCTCAAATCCCCCATAAGCGCCACCCTGAGGCCAAACGGCAACCGTGCAATCGGAAATTGCTTTCGACGCGCTCTTTCCTGTGCCTGCCCCATTCACCTCACTCCCATCATCAAGTCTGAAGGTACCGGCTGCTATAATCCGAAGGATCCCATTGAAAAGGATTCTAGATGCATGTGATAAGTGCACGATGTCTTCCGTTGCTTCCACTACAATGCCTGAAGATAAAGAATGAATAGTTGATGCTGCACTGTGTATCTCCTCAAACAAATAATATCCCGGTGCCGCGGCACCATCACTCGCAAAGGCTTGACCCGAGGAGGATAGATACAGATCACTGGTGTCTAGACTCAACACTGACACCCCTTTGAGGGTTCCGTTGACGGTCCATTCAACGTTGTCAGCTAGAACGCACACCGGTAGTGAGCAAGAGCCTTCCTCTGCTATAAGGAGGCTTAGGTTAGAGGCGTTAAAGCAACTGGACTCTCCCCCAATACCATCAGCTAGGAACGTTGCAGTACTGTTGCGTCCAGCGCGAACGAGCGCTGGTTCATTAGGGAACCAAGTCAACACGTCAACTACTACATGAGACGGCTCCTCATTCAAGGCATCGTCAAACGACACTCTTCCATCCTCCCCCAACGACATATGATCTATATACCTCACTCCCCCGCTAGCCGAAACGATTCGGGTAAACAGCCCGGATGGTGTACCTTCGTGCCGCACTCCAAGTGCCAAACTTGACATTGATATGTTCTGTAAGAAAATAGTTCCCGGCGCACCAGCAACACCTGTATTTCCTCCACGTGCACGTAGAGCCCCGGAAAAGGGATAGTCTAGGGTAAAGACAGAGATTCGACCGCCACCGCCTCCACCACTTCCATCATCCGGACCACCATCACCTCCGTTCGCACTCACTGTCCCCATTCCCTCGAACCTAGAGGTAATCGCAAGAAAAGAACCTCCAGCACCTCCACCACTCTTCCCAGTGAGAGCAGCAGAACCATCCATTGTAACGTCTCCATCGATCTGGATAAATGTTTCCTCGGTCTCATTAGCTTGGAGGGTCAACGCTGCTCCGCCGGCACCAGCGGAACTCCCAAAACCACCGTTGCCAGGATGACGCGGATACATAAAATCTCCGCATCCCTCATGGCAGCCGCCAGCTCCATCTCCTCCATTTCCTCCACCACATGACTCATCAGAGATTACAGGAGCACAAAGAGGATCGTAAGTTCCTGCCTCCCGTCCGCGGCCTAACCCATCAATAATCCCCCCTTCCAGAACATGCATATGGCGTTGCGCCCGAATAGTGGCATTCCCTAGAATTGTGAGATTGCCGGCAATACACATAATATCTGTCTCATACACACCCTCTTCCAAGTAGCAGCTTTCACCTTCAGGTACTAACAGAAATCGGTCGTCAAAACTACACTCACGCCCGTGGTTAGGTTCATGCTGGGGCAAATCGAGTAAAAAGTTACAGGGTATGAGAAACCCCGGAGAAATAGTAGCAGTCGTAGTAGTCGATGGAGTCTCCGAGGACGTTGCCGTTACAGACGGTGTGCCAGTCATGGTCTCCGAAGGAGTCGGAGTCCCAGTCTGAGACGGAGTTCCAGTAACGGAAGGAGTTCCAGTTTGTGAAGGAGTGCCTGTGTTGCTTGTGGTAGGTGTCTCACTTGGAGTTGACGTGCTGGAACCAGTAGGCGTGACTGTGGACGAAGGAGTTGATGTCTGCGTGGGAGTACCTGTGTTGGAAGGCGTCCCAGTCGAGGACTGAGAACTGGTTGGTGTGCCCGTTGGAGAAGGAGTTGGGGTGGCTACGTAAGCACAAAATTCTACTGATGTGCAACCACTACTGTCAGTTTCAGCAACCACTTCAAATTCCGTGAAGGATTGTCCACAGTTTGATTGGTCATATCCAGGGTTTTCATCCAAATGGCTGAACAACGGAAAACTTGTGAACATTCTGGGTCTTTAGTTATCAAAATCAAGCAACACTTACAGAATGTCGAAGCATTGAAGATTACCACTGTCTGTAATAAAGCTATCCCTGGGTATGTTTTCCAAGTTATTCGAATTTAGCCGTCTGCGGTGCCAGTGTATGGTAAAAATGTCATAGCCACAAACGAGGACGGCGCAATAAGCGTACAATTCGACCAACGAATCCAACAACTTCTTAAATAGATCGTCAGGCAGTGTCCTTAGACTGTTACCCTCAAGATGACTGCAGCAGGCACAATCATGAAACTAAATAATACCGGGAATTGGTCGGTCCTGCATCGGCACCGGCACATACATCACTTCTATGTTACAAGAACTTCCATCACATTGGATGTCGTCGAAAGCATTCTCCTCAATCGCAGTTAGGTTGTGGTCACTAAAATCGCTGTAACAGACAAAGCATGAACCACTATAGACATGCAAAAAATCTCCTGAAATGCAACTGAACTAATTAGAACTTACATGCTGTTCGTATTACTATCACCAGTATCGCAATTGCAATGTATCAGAATCTTGGGAGTCCCGACTTCATCACAATCAATATCGCTCCCATCTGACTCTTTCTTGCACTCGCAGCATGTGCTTATATTTAGTTCGGTCACCCCTTCAACTCCTACCAAAGCACTAAATGAGGCAACCAGCAATATAAGGATAAAGAACGACTTTGTTGACTTTCTGCTAGAAGGAGTGAACAAAAGTCGCGTTGTTGGTGAAATTGTCGGGTTTAACAAGAAAAACCTAAACAACATAATGGAGCAAAGCGGCAGGTGTGCTCGTTTCGCCCTCGAAGCATCCCTAAGAGTGTTAGAAAATTGCTTTCTCGAGTACCGCGAATATTTCTTCGTTGGCGTTGGGGATTGCATGTACACCCAACTGCATACACTAGGGATGCTATCCCCTAATGAGCAGCCAGTTTGAGCTACCCCTTCAAGGTTCCTGGACTCCAGGTGGAATTTGTTAGTGCTAACCTGATAATTGTTGTCTAAGAGTCTGGGTCACAGTGCTCACGTAGTAAACTGTCACTTTGACTTTCCTGTAATGAGAAACTTACAAGTTTTCGAAGAGTTCCGCATCATCAATAACACTAGTTCCCAACATATTCACTGATTCCTTGGGCGGTCTTAGATCGATGCCGACCCAGCGTTTGGCATACCGGTACGTAGGTCCAGTGTCGCAGGGATCAATACCTTGTTCACTATCGGGTGGTTTGCTATGGGAAACACCCATCTCGCTCCTAGCTGTGTTACCTTCCGACAAAGCACTGCAAGAATCAGGCGAAGTACATACCGCCATCTAAGTCATTCCGAGAGCACAAGTGACATTTTTTCAAGAATCAGACTTACTTAAAACTACAGCAATCATTAGCATCAATGCCGCAATACCTATCACTGTAGTCGGTAGCCCTTGTTTCAGCCCCGTACATGTCACCGGCACGGTCCGCTTTCCCATGGCGAAAGTCCGTTGCTACGTCCGCCAGTCCATCAAGTCGTACACAGTGACAGCGAACAAGTGCTACCATTAAGACGGCTAGCAAGAACACTGTCTGTGCTTCGAAGGGTCTTCGTCTGTATAGGAGCAACGTCATCCCGTTTGCTAAGGGACAGCGGTTCTGGTCCTGCGGATAGCTTATAATAATTGTTGCGGTGGTAGCCAATTTCGACAACTCACTCTTGCTGTCCGCTGCAGGTATGCTTCTGCGGACAACCCAGACCAAAGAGTGCTAACAAAATCGCTAGTGAATATTATCGCTTAAATATGCAGAACAAATGTATAAAAGGGAAGAAATGGGGGATTTTCCAAAAGTAAAAGTAGTGCGATAGGCGTTACCCAACGCCAAGAGGACAACAGGAGGGACTAAACACGGTATACACTCTGTACCAAGGTATAGGAAAAGAGTGCAGATTACTCATTACCAAGTTAAGTTCCAGCAGGAAAACAATCTAGAGAATTCATGACTTGTGGTGAACACCAGTTCGCGGATGGTGAAAGGCACGGCGTCAGACCAGACAGTCTCCGCGGGGCATGACCAGATCCCGCACAAGCCGGGAACTTCCATCCAGATGGGACATGACCGGCAAAACCAGCTCCCGCAACAAGCCGGAACGGTCCATCCTTGTAACACGTACGATGCACCAGAGTACTTCGAACATGGCATTTTCATTGTGCGAAGTTCAAAACTGTTTCAAAATGATCCTCTAAGGCAGTGTACGTTGTAGATTCCATAAAGGCAACATGTAAAGTCCGGAGTAACTTCATCAGACCTGTTGAAGGAGGAAGAAACGTAGCAATACAATGTATATTATGGTTTGGCAACTGCATTACAGTCATTTACATGCTCTTAGAATACAGAGCCTCCAGATTCATGCTTTTCTCCTCGATTGCGTTTTGTCCAGGAGCGTAATTGGCAAACAGGTTGACATATCGTCGACGGAAGTTTCGTTTCTCTGGGAGAGCTCGCAGAGCAAAGTAGTATTTGGCGTAAACGCTGCCGGAGATGCAGAGGTCGAACTTCAGCAATCGAACAAACTCCTGCTCCATCCAACTTATAGACGCCAGAGGGAACTCAGGGAACGCGTCAGAGAATTCGCGATTCAGCGCCCCAATATCTTGCCAAACCTTGCTTGCCAGCAGCAGTCCACATATGACAATAGGTCGCCAGTTTCTGGAGAGAAGGATAACATCACATTCAAACATTAACCGTTCAATATATATCAGGCAAACGATGCTACATTCCGGTGTTAGATGCGCGCGAGAGAAGATGCGATAGGCGAAGTCATAAATATCATTGCCAGTTGGAGTAACATATATATGACTTCCAATCTGTCGAATAAAGCAAAACATACGAAGTCGCATTAAAAAGATGTTACGCCAGATAACAAAACGAAATACCGGCGATTCTTCTTACCAGAGCTCCAACATTCCAAGCAGACGTCACCTGCGGATAATGGGAAGACATTACATACATTTGCGATTCCAAATATTTAGCTTCATCAAAAATTAGTGTCGCTTCATTCAAGCCATTTGTAGGAGGAGCCGATATGTTGTAGTAGAGTTCTGCAAGATCATCCCATGGATCTAGTGGATCGATCGAGCTGGTATCTGAGTCGGAATCTTCGTCTCCCTGATACGTATCCTCATCATACTCAGAGGTTCCTTCTCCAATATCTAACGCAGTCATACATTGATCATCATCGCCAAACGCAGGAGGCTGGTACTGCTGCCGCGACTGTGAGGCTTTCTTGGCTGATGATGAAGCGTAGTCTCCAGAGGAACTCAGTGCTGGGGATGCGTCCCATGGAGCCTGTCCCGAACACTGCTGTTCACCTCGTCGTATATGCTGGTAGATAACAATACTGACTCGTTTCAAGACATCCTCATAATTTGGACGACTCACAGTAGAATCGTGTTGTGGGCCCACAGCCTGCACACACACACACACACACACACACACACATATATATATATATATATACAATAAATAATCCATCTGTCAACTTCGTGCATATGTGCCTCCTACGTACATTCAGCACGGCTGTTCGTTCTCCAAGAGGTCGATAATTCAGGCGCGAGGGGACTTGTGCATCTGCCAGGGCGTCTGAGCTCTGGAACTCCTGCTTTGCCGTTCCTTTCTTGGACTGCGCATACTTCTGCAGAATGCGCCTCTTCCTGTGGTGCTGTGTCGAGTAGTCTTCCTTGCTGTCTCCCGTCCGATTGCTCACAAACTGGGCATGGTGTTGAAGAGCGCTGCCTCCGGAGGAGGCGGCGCCTTCCGGCGTGGAGGAAGAAGTCTGCCTATCGTCTTGCTGTTTGTCCTTGCTATCGCCGTGTATATAAGTCAGAATCACACTGTCTTCCACGTCTCCTCCCGAGGAGGAAGCTGTCGTCGTCTCTGGTAATTTTTCACCCCCACTACTAGCACCATTAGTATGTATGATGTTGCTGTCCTCGCCGTGTTTGCCTCGAGAAGAGCCTTGTAATATGGCTGACGAAGAGCTGCGTCGGTCCCTGGTGGAAGAGGAGGTCGTGTTCATGGTACTAGCCGAAGGCGCCACGGTGGGATGCAGTTCCACGCCATGTTGGCTCGAGGAAGCTTTACGATGGCTTCCTAAAAAGGGAGAGGCTGCCGGGGGACGGGAAGATACATCGCCACTGGGGCTTGCCATAACTACAGTACTTCCTCCGTTGTAGGTAGGTAGGTTAGCGAACTATCCCAGAGAGATCAATCATGTTATGTAACCTTATTCGGTGGGTTTGCTCTCAGCATCCATACATGCATGCAGAAAGTCAGACATGTATTTTTATTTTCAAAACACCAAACCAACCCTACAAGTAATAACTAGGGGAGTGGCACTTGTAACTTCCCGCACCAGAAGTGTCTCGTTAGAGCAGAGATTGACAAAGTGCGCCATCATTGTATAAAGACTCCTCCCACTTCTTAGAGGTGCTGGATGGAGATATAGTACGATGACGGGAAACACACCATATGACCAGAAATGCTATGACACAGAGCAAGCCTCCGGCGCTGTAGCCACCATAGAGGACTCCAGTAGCAATCTTCTGGTTCCTGTATACCCCGTCTTTGAACTTGTTTGCTAAATGATCAGGGATTTCTCCATGCTTCCATAGCCACATCAAAGGCAAATATGTCCCATTCAGTGTGTTCGGGAAGCACGTGTAGGTCTTCCCAGAGCCACAATCGTAGCAGAGTCCATGCGAGATTTTTGCATTGAGTTGCAGTCTCTCAGAAACTCGAAACGGGGTTCCACTGTGGGGTTCAATATCTAGATATCTGCAAATAAAGCGCGTATCCACCCCAGGAAACATACGTTAAAACAAACGTCAAAAAAATATCAGATCGGACGGCACTCACGTGTCGTATTTCTCTTTCATATTGGGCGGGGAAGCGTCCAAACTGACGTTGGTTCGTAGCCCCGGATCCCCCTGATAAAAGTATGGTTGAGAAAAGAATAGAGGCCTGCAATAACCACCATTAATCAACAGTTCCCAACATTGGAACCAATGAAAACCATGGCATCCTTACATATTGTGCTCACAACGACTGACGTTCAACAGCCCGGAGGGTCCATCAGCAAAATACTGCCAATGCAAAGAAGGAGAACAATTCGATCAACCCAAACTGCATTATACCATAGCGCATGTTATATACACGTACAACGCTGTTATCAGGATTAGCAGAGGCATTCAGGACTGCTGACTGAGGCAATCGAAAGCGATACGTGGTGATTCCCTTAATTTCGGGATCAACATTTCCATACTTCAAAGTAAAGTGACGGTACATAGTATCCTCTGCAAGCAAGTTCTCTTCCGTTGTGTGCAAAATGTTCCCTACACACAATTAAACTAAAAACATGCCCTTACCGAATACAGTCGGTGAATCATCCTTGGTGAATCCTGGCTTGAATTGAGTACCACTCGTCCCCATGACTTTCCATCCTGTGGATGGCAGAGAATTATCCCATGCAGAAACGGGAGTTGTTCCCGAAATCCCTCCAAGTGGGGTGAGTCGTCCAGGGAGACATTTTATACTGGGATAGTTGTTCCAAATACGGTATTGGTGGGCATTGTCGACGTTGGCTTTTCCTGAAGCGTAAGACAAGAATCTTTCAACTGAGACCCAGAACGCTGCAACGGAGAAAACTCATTTACTTACCAGTATCGATTTCAATGTATTCCTCCTTGTTTTTATTGGCATTTTGAGACTCATTGCCTAATAATCCTGGATGGCCAAAAATGCAGGCAAATAGTCAAGCGGCCCAAAGTACGAGGCCATGAACGTGTTACTCTCTCTTACCACTAAAGTTGCCTATCAACGGGTTTTGGAAACCAAACAGTAATTCCTGGAAGAAGCGTACAGTCAGAAATATACGGATAGTATCTCCAAAGAATTTACCACAATAACTTCACGTACATGAATCGTTCTTGACTCCAACAACTTCGACTGTGCCTCCTTGAGTGCCTCCTTGAATCCCGGTTGTACGCGGCAAGCAAGATACTCTAGTATGTCATGGGCGAATCCCTGAGTAACTAAGAACGGTACATTTACTGTAGTCACGTTTTGTAACAAGAGATCACGAGTCGGTTCATCGTCATCAATGGTGTAGAATTCCCAGAGCATAAACCTGTAAGATAGAGAAGAGAGAGGCTTGTACCAAGCGGCAACTCTGACTTCAATGTAACCAATTATCGTTTACCTTGCAATCTCGTTGTCATTCATAAATTTGACGTTATATTTGCGATAGCGATATCGCAATTTAATAGGACCCACTTCTTCTAGGATAGGCTTACTCGCGTTGTGGGTCACTTCCTCCGGGTTAGTGACATTAAACAAGTATCTGGGAGGAATAAGAACAGTATCTAACAGCCAGCCGTGTTGTTTGGAACTTCGAGAATGACAACTTACACATAATAGCTAATCACGGGGGAGTCCTTGTCCTCTGAGGAAGCCCAGGACGAGTATCCCTCGGAATTGGGGCCATCCAGGACCACCGCTTTCCTTACTCCCTCTTTAATTTGTTTATGGATGTACGGCGGCACAAATACGGACGCGAGGATCATGCCCAGTCCACAAAAGAGGAGAATAAAGGAAAGAGTGTACAGACACTCTTTCTTCTTGGAGGTCATTTGCTTGCCTAATAGGGCTTTACGGCTGTCATCGTCCAGATCCTGAGGAGGGTATGTGAGTTCATTCACCGGCTGTGGGTCATTCAGGCTCTGCGGTCCCTTGGGACCGTAGCCTTGGGGTAATTTCCCATTCATCGTAAGGGTGCCAGCTGTCTCTATATGTCGTGGAGAGCCTTGAAAGAAGCCAGACCTAGGGCTGTCCGCGGGATATTGGACCGGGGGGGGTGCTTGCGCGCGTCCCTCTCAATACATACATACAAACAGCACTATTCACTGACGTCACTCATTTGTTCCGTATCTAGCCACCCTCATTGCGAAAATACGAAAATAACCAACACTGAATGGTGTGGAAGCTCTATACGAGTCGGTACGACCCTGACGCCGCACCTTGTTGAACTCCGTGCTGTCTCGCGGCGCCSGGGGGGGGGGGGAACTTCGTCATTCACCGGGTTCAAACCTTCCAAACAAGGTTTGCTCCTGTGTTCCTCCTGTCGATTTACCAACCTGAGCTGCAAAGCCTTGGCTTATCCAGCTTAGTTTCAGACTTGGTAGCAGACTCGTTCGCAGCCAGTTAGTGGGTAGGACATCCAGCAGTCAGGGTGGTCGGTTGCTTTCAGCTATTGAGTAAGATGTCAAGGCCACTGGAATTCCGGACCGCTAGGGCGGCAATCTCACGGGTATCGCCCACGTTGTGGCCCATCAACGTTATAGACCGCTTGGCCATTATCAGTTCCCGATAGTTCCATATTGAAACAAACGAGTTTTCACGGCCTCCACTGGTGGAGTATCGATTTGTCTGTTGGCTCGGTTTACCTTCTCATCTTCAGTGTATTCATGTGTATTGGTCCATTACTTGGGTCAGCTCGAGTTTACCACCTTCCAGGGAAACCAGCTTGGCCATGATGCGACGGGGGATACGCAATTCGACGTCAAAATTGCTGCGTTCTAAATTGGCTGTTGTGACTAAGCATGAGAGCTCACTTTAGTCTAACTGTACACAGATAACTCAGAGGATAGAAAAACGCACATAGAACCCGGGACTCTAAAGGAACCAACAGTCGCGTTGTTCGTTTTGCTGCAATACGTCACAGAGGTTCACTGGATTTCAACCCCGGGGAGCGCTTATGAATGACCAGTGTCGCCGAACCAGACAAGCTGGGGATAACAGGATTTCCCTTCTATCACTGACTATCAGTGTCTTCTAGATGGGTTGGAGACGATCGAACAAACAGAGCTCGCAACATTCATCATCATGCCTGCCGGGCAGAGACCATTTTTGAGGTCGATGCGTTTCTTAAGCTGCATGTGCATTCTATGTAACCGGTTGAATGCCTTGTCAGGCTCTAATAAACTCTGATTTGCGCTTTCATCCTCCTCGTGACTCCACGCAAACTAGGTGCAGTTCCGCAGCTTGTTCTTGCTTGCTGGAGGAAACCTTCCCTCAAATGACAACGACGGAAGATTGCATACCGTGATTGAATGCATGTCTCCTGCTGCTGCCCTAATACCATGGTATATTCCTCCTCCCTTGTATCACCCGCGCAACAGGGTGCACCATCGCAGATGAAGCGGACCAAATACGGATATTCAGGATATTTGAGGGACCACCACACGGAAATTATCCCGTTCGTAATAGAGGCGAAGGACGGCTTCGGAGAAGACGCGATCAAGTTCCTCAAGATAATTGCCAGGAAAGCACCGAACAAGGGAGATGAGGAACTTTCGAAACCTGATGACGGCCAAACTCTCTGTCGCGGTGATGCGCCACAACGTGAAGATGCTGGAGCGTTCCGGGCGAGGTTCACCCCGCACAAAGCGTAGGGTAGCCTGTAGCCTACACGTCTTCCGGTAGGAGCAGTACTAATACACAGAGGGAAACTGCACCAACACTCCAGTCGCAGCTTGTTCTTTGGACTTAACCGTTGCTCGAGTACTAGTAGCCCCGCCATTAACCATACCAGTATGATATTTCTGTTTCTCACTACACGAACAAGAGATCTACGCGGAGATATCGGCGAAAACACTGAACCCATTCGAGTAGATGATGGTGAAACGTGGCGCAGTCGTTTAACTTGGACGAAAGACAAAAGGAATGGCAGAAATATGTAGCTACATCACTCTAAAGAGTGACAAAGTGGAAGTCCCCGATGGCCAGGGCTTCGAAATTGATCTAACGGCACAGAATACCAGGTAATGTTCCGGACCTGTCAGAATGGTCAACGTGAGTACTTCCGCTTTCACTCACGCTCTGGTAGCACAGTGAAGGGCCAACCCAGGGCTGGGGTGCATTTAATCTCCAAGCCTCAGTCTCTGCAAAGTATGGCGTTGTTTGAAGGTGCAGCAATGAATGAGGGGAGTACTGTAACTGCTCGCGGAATTAGCGATTACCAAGTTGGGGGAGGCAAGGACACGTATACCGGGTGGACTGGAACTGAAAGTTTCCATTCATGTGCAAATCGGTTTCTCTGGGAAATCGAACGACTATGCGACGTAAACAACAGTGTCGAAGGCTAGACAACTGGAGCTCTATATTGATGATAGGTGGAGGAATGGACTGCATAGGCTCCGAATACTCTTACTGTAGTGGTGCTATATCAGTTCTAGTCACCTCACTTGGGTTTCGGATTTGTGCAATCAGCGGCGTCACCAGCATCTGTTCGTGCACAAAAAAGTACCAGTAGAGTGACGAACACTTCTACAGACAGGAAGCACAATTTTCTTTGACTCCTCCCTAGGAAGGAGGCACCTGCACCTCAATGCCTAACTCCCTCATCAGGGCCTCGAAGAACCTATCTGAGCGTGCAAACACTACGGCATGAGCTTTTCTCTCCTTTCCCGTTTTTTGTAAATTGACGATCACCCTTTTCTTCGCTAGGAACGGCCATTCACTAGATGGAGTTACTTGCAACTTGGTCCCAACTACTATCGATAGGTACGCTTCCCTGGCCAGTTTCTCTGCTTTTTCAATATGGTTTAAGTCCTCTGTAAAGTGCACGATATGGTCATGAAGAAAATCTCCACAGTCGCACTTCCTTCCCGTACGATGATCAAAAGGCTTGCCTTTGAGTCGATTGTCTTCCGGTAGAGGTGGTGCATCGTCCTCTCGGGGCACAGTGAAATTGCGGTGGTACTCACGTTCGCAGGTAGGGCAATATTCAATAAAGATATTGCCGTGGACTTCTGCCATCTTCGCTTGGGGAAATCCAGCATGCTTAAAGAGGCCGTCATAATTTTGAGTTATGATCCCGTCGATAAAGTGCTCCTTCTCTAGAGCCGAAAGAGCCCAGTGAGTATATGAAGGCTTGACCTTGTTGAGGTCAAACTCGGTGATGTCGGATCTCGCTTTGGTCCAAAGACCATTAGGACCTCGAAAATCAGGGATACCACTTAAAGTAGAAATCCCTGCTCCGGCGTGGAAGACAATTCCTCGATGCTTCGCTTCCTGCATCCATTCTGCAATTTTCTTCACCGAGGCGTTCAATTCCTCTTGCGAGCACTCCGTTTCCTGTTCGGGATCCTCCAAGTCATCCCACTCTTCCAATGCCGGCTCTCCTTTCAGCGCTTTTCGCTCAATCCATACGGTAGATCCATCATCCAACTCCAACTTGATTAGTTTCTTGGTTCGGTCTTCACCAACAATTCGTCGGAAGTCGTCTGCTTCAGTTCTATCCACCAAGACAAAGAAACCGAAAGGTCAAAGACAAGCAAATTAGGACGACTACATGTATTTTCGAACGATGCAAACCCTTTATATCACTTGCAAGTGACTGAGAAAAATTCTTCGCACGATGGGAACTTCACAAGCCTTGTGAAGTTGGTCGGGAATCGTTACCTCACCACAAGCGTGTTTCTAGGTATGAGCTGGCAACTGAAATACAACTACTAAGGTAAGGAGGAAACAATCTTTGGCAAAAGCTTAGTTGCGTGCCTGCTATCTATGTATAGAGAGAGCTTTGGCATCTCAGAAATGGAAGTGTTGCAACCTTCCATGTGCCCGTCAATTCAAAGCAATCCGTGGTATTCAACCGAACGAATGCCACTGTGCAAACATACATCATCACACTGCTACACCTTTCGCGTTCTCTGTCACATCACTCATGACCTACCTATGCTGCTTGGTGCATCCAAACAAAGTTCTGAACTTTTGGAACTGAACCGAACAAACTATATGGCGAGTTGTGAAGTTGCCGCTTCAGCTGATTGCGTCAGACCCTTCAGCGGCTGTACACGATGGTTTAACAGCGTAGTGCGCGTGTTTTTCGAGTTGGATGGAGTCTTCATCAGGTCATGAAGCGGATACGATGTGGAAGGGTCTTGGGAAAGGTGTGTGCGCTTCCTGCGACTTCATCTTCGTCCATGTGTACGACCCCCTCCGTCACGAAATGGACCATTATAGGGCCGTATACCACTCAATATAGAGTGTACAGTGGCAATTCCGGATGGATACCTTCGATGGAACATGTGCAACAATATATGGAAAAACTGAAGCAGTTGGATGAGCCAAATGAGGCGATTCCCCTCATGGAGGAGGTGCTGAAGACCGCCGTATCACGCGACAATTCCACTCTGACCACGGAATTGTTCGAGAATCAAGTTTTTCAAGAGTTTTTGCAAACTTTCTCCATGATTTACACCGCTGCAGATACGCAGGATGAGAACTGCAAATTTCGCATTTTGGGCTATCTGACCCAACTGGCCGAACATCAGCAACACCGAGGGGCCACAGTGAGTTCATTGACCAATGTCTTGGACGCATTGGAAGCAGTGCTGGACGACATATCCGTACATTCCGGGAAGAAGGGAAGCCTTCCCCAAGACAGAAATGGGGAGAATGGTGAATCTATCATGGAAATACAGGAGCGAATAGTTAAACTGTATCACCAAGCTAACGTGACCTTACCGTGTCAACTTCAGATTGTCAATGACAGTCACTGTGAAGCATCGCGTATTATTCCCTCGGAAGCAAACTCATCGACCGATCGCCAAGGATCTCATTCGAGTCAAGGAGGATCAACCTACATTGATGATGGAGGGCAAACATCTAACCAGTGTCGACTCAACGCTCTCCGTGAACGAATACAAAAGTCCTCCCTTCCGCTCGTTCGGTTGCTCGAGAGAACGTATAACTGCAACGTTGGTGACGATGATAGACTACGCTTTCTGTTAAAGGATGAGAAACGCTTCGGTAAAGTGCTTACCCAAACGCCTGGCATGAATGGAGAGTGTCGGATGAGCATTGCCGAGCTCCTTATCCGAGCTCAAGCTGACTATTTTCAAATTATGGATACGATGGAATCTGAGGATGCTTCAGCATCAAACAAGTGGAAAGTTGTGACATCATCGTTGGCAGATTTTAGGCGAATGCTCGAACAAATCAATCTGCAGTTTACAACGGATAACGTGGACGGACGTGGGACTGACATCCATCGTGTTTTGAATAGCAAGATGGTCGTAGCATTGTTCGGCAAATTAGGCCATCGTTTCGACGAAACCTTTACGTTGGAAACGGAATCGGAACTAGCATTGTGTTGGACACTACTGGAGGCCCAATCGGATGTTGTGGACCGCCTTTTTGGTGGACAGAACGAGAATTTACCCATCCCTTTCACGTTGGCGAAGTCGATAGATTCAGTGGTAAAAAAAATCGAAGCCGTGTGTATACCGGCTCTGGGCTTGAGTGACGATAGACCACGGGTTCTACGACAGGACAAGCACAAACGATACAATAAAGTGATTAGCCAACTCCAACATTTTACAACCAATCTACCGGGAGAGGCCTTGGATCGGGCTGCTCAGCAAGGTATTCAGTCCCAAAATGCTTTGAGACTAGCGAAAACACTATCTCGTACACGCACTCTACTTCTGAAGCATGGAATCAGCAATAGTTACCCGCCAGGAGCTAATGAGGGTCAGAATCCTCGCGCTCACAATGCTTTGCCAGTTATTGCTCGACATATTGGTGAGTTACAAGCAGTGTGTTCTTTGCTTTATACTGCCTTGAGGGGTGGCCCGTCCGGACATCTGCGGCCTCATTCTCACTTACAGCCTGTCTCAGCAATATCTTCAGCTACAAAGGCAAAAAGTCTACTCTCAGGGCAGAGCGTCCGGCAAATGTCATCGGCAGCTTCCTCAATCGTGAGCAATGACTCATTTCCCCCATTTTCAACGAAGCTTTCCCAAATATTCAGTAGTGAATGCAGTCCGCAAGATATAATTCAATTACTAAATGCAGTAGAAACTATTTGCCAGGGATTCCAGAGATCTGATGAGGGCACTCCGACAAGAAGGCAAATGTTTGAGGGCTTCAGTAGCCCTCTCAAAGGTTTTGAACAACGTGTTCATGCAGATTCCAGTATTCGTTTTTCCAATCTGTTCCTCCCAGTTGGAATGGCACCGCCTAGAGAAACGTCAAAAGACCCCTCTCACAGCAAGCGCTCAGCGGAAGAAGTTGCGCGGAAGACCCTGTTATTACTGGTCTCAGAAAATCTTCCTTGGCGATCTTTTGTTACGACTTGGCATGGAGGTCAGCCGCTGTTAGGATCCGAATGGCTAAGAGCTATGTCTGAATACTTAATCCTGCTACGTAGTCTTTCTGGTGGACTAGAGTATCAGATGTATGTAGACATTGCACACTCTTTAAACGATGCGTTGCTTCAAGATCGGTCGTGTTGGGAACCCCTTATCTACCCTATTGGTAGCGACGCATTTGACCCTACTGACTGTGTTTTACCTGCTAATCATCTTTTCGAACGCAAACAGAAAGTCGTAGATGGCGAAATGCAGCCGTCAAAGTCTGCGCGGTCGGTGAGTGTGAAACAGCCGAAGGGATTTTATAGAGTATCATCCGCGGGTCGCGGAGTTGTTCAGGGATCGTGGAAATCTCCGTCTTCCCCACCTAGAAATTTCCGATTCGACAATTTATATGCCTCGAGTTCTCTGGCCCCCGATCAAGGTACGCGGTTTACCGCATGCGGTCATTCTGTGGAAGTAGCTGAGCTTCTATCACTCATGATACAAAGTGTGCCTTCACTCGCACCACTATATGAGGGAGATGTCCTCTTCAAGGAATCTTCGAGGATTGTTTTGAAGGTTTTTAGCTCAATAATTCAATGGGTGGACGTGGATTCCACGGAATATCAAAGCCTTGCCGAGTTGCTCGGAGAGCTGCCAGGCCAGGATGGGTTCCTAGACTTGATGAAATTCATCAACCACTTCGAGGTTACAAGCATCCAGCGATTGCTAACCTGGCTCATCCGCTCTACATCGGAGAAGAGTCCGGAAGCGCAGCTTATCGGAATACAATACCTGTGCGATATAATATGCAATCGTACTCTGACTGCTGTTGCTGCTCATTGTTTCAGTCCGTTTCTCTCTGACAATGGCAGTAGCGGAAACACCATGATGCGGGATCACTTTGGAAGGGGTTATGGATTAGGACTAAACTTGAACTGCAATGAACAGTCATCTGCCTATCTTACTATCCAGAGAACTTTGGAAAATACGACAGAGGACGAAGGAATAGCGGATGCTGTGGGCGCCATGGCAATATTGTCGTCGATGCCCGGCTGGGCTCGTGCGGCGTTACGATCTGGTGTCTTTGATAGGAACGTGCACGAGAATTTTGTAGATAACGGACTTTTATCGTTGGAAAATCAGGAACTCAGAAACTTTGTCCTCGCTATTCAAACACTAGAAGCGCGATTGGCGGATGTGCAACAGCATCGGTCGTTTTCCCTCAATGGGAGGCTGCCCTTATCGGTCCCAGATTGCACCCATCGGTTACATGTGCTGGCAAAGTGGGTTGCCAACCAGCAACAGAAGTATGGGTATGGCGGAGAAAACATATCATCACACAACAGAATTGAAGGCGTAGGAGAATTTGCATTGCAAGCTGTATCTAAACTATTTGCACCCCCGAGAGACCTTCGCTTACAACCAACGCTCACAAGCACGGTGAAACCCAGGCATTCCACCAAAAGGAATATCGAAGCATCCCATTTTGTACAGGATGCCATGGAAAGGGTCTTTCAAACAGTGTATAGGAACGACTAGCTCTATTTCACTAAACGACAATGTCTCAGAAGCGCGACAGATTCTACTTATTGGAAGCTACATTCTTGATATCCCTCAGAGCCCCCTCGATTTCTTTGACAAATTTGTCGTTGCCCAATCCATAGGAACTTACTGCGAAATGTACTCCCCGATCTGCCGTGCCATAACCGACAGAGTATGCAGTCTCGCTGACCGGACCAAACCCTCCGCCATCCAGGGCAGGTGACGATAGAGTAGACGTCGACAGCCTAATATCCTGCATAACCTTCCAAGCCTCATCGGCAAACATTGCAGGAGACATTTGATGGTTCTCAGCGTATTTATTCAGCGCATATAGGTGGCGATCAACTCCTTTCCCTAATTTGCAGTCCGTAGATATTTTCGAGTGGTTACTGGCTGCCTCTTGCAATCGCTTGAGCTTGGTTTCCTTATCCTGTATACTACGAAACACTTAAGTATATCACCCTAGTCAAACTTTGATGAAGTCAAGAAAACAACAACGTACGACGTCTTTACTGTCGAATGCTTTGCACATTTCAAGGGCCTCAGGGGTAGCCGACCGGATGGTCTCTGTCCTACCCCGCTTAAACCCTGCAGTGCTAGCCGACTCATACGTAGATGGTGTATAGCCGTGAGCTCTACGATGAGCGAGTTGGAGTACCCTGCGCAAGAAACCGATATTGATGGTAAGCAATTTTCCTCTGAAATTCGCAATTTACGAACATTTGCATAACTCCATCTGGACTTAGTTTTGCATTCTTGATATCGTTCCTGCTCAGGCTTTCGCTTTCATAAATATTGAGATCCAATTTCGAAATTTTATCCTTATTATAGTTCGTTGCTCGTTCAATCAAATCAACTGCTTTGCTACCAAGGTTCCACTCCAACTTCTTGGGGGCGTATCGATCACTCGAACCTACAGGAAGTGGGTTCGATTTCTCCCTTTCAGGTAGCGAAGTGATTTCGTCAAAGCATTCATTGAAAAAACTCAAAACGGCAACCCCATCTCCCCATGCATGTTCCCACGTAATGCCTGCCCAAAAATATCAAAATTTGTCATTTACGTAACAATATGTTATTTTTCCGATTCCACCTACCAGCACGACCGTTAGCGCAAACCACAATATTGAAGCTCTTATCAAACCATCTGTCACGGCAATCGCCATGGAGCATTACCTGGTTGACTTCTTTGTGAGTTTCAGGTTTGGTTTCATCAAGCGTGATTGCAAACAAAGCACTATCAACCACTTCTAATAACTCCTTGTTCTTGGGATCTGATTCTAATTCAGCACGTGCGTTGGCCCACTCATCTCTGGTCCACCCAGTTAACGCTCCTACAGCTGCGGGCAAAGCAACGAATAAAACGGTTTATTCAAACAATTCACTACAGTAGTGTTAACAAAAGAGTGTGCCTACATGGTCCAGACGTGTCGTCTTTGGCCTCTGTTATGCCTCGGATCTGGGCCTCGATTGTAGAATGATCCAAAGGGATCCCATCTTCTCCAATTACATCAACTTTGTAAAATTGGGACCCCTTGATGACGATGATGTGCTTACTTCCGTCGAAAGACACCAATTCATCTTTTCCTTTCTGTGCAAGAAGGATAAGTTGGACACTGTGGACTGCCGGTGATTTTTTGATTGTTTGCTGACTCACCTTTGGTATCCGGGTAGAACTAAACAAACGATCATACTGATACATATCCAAAGGAAAAGCGTTTACAGCATAAGCTCCATACCATGCAACCTGAATTGATTTAGCAAATCTCATCTATCAACACGAATGTGCCCAGAGGATTCAGGCTCATATCATACCGATCGTGGGAGGGTAGCCAAAAGGCGTTTGTACCAGCTCTGGTTGTACAATCCTTCCTTGAGCACAAAGACCTCTGGGTTCAGCTTCTGATCCCGAAGAGATCGGTAATATCTCAGCGCGCTAGAAATTATGTTTGCAGTTTTAACTGGCTGCTCATTCTTTGCAGGAACCGGATCTTGAGCCCAAGTAATTTGGGGAGTGATGTTAAGTGGGAGCGAGGCTCGATTCTCCAAGTACATGTCGTACCACATGGCCGAGATATAGCTGGTGTGCTTATTCTGAGAGTCTGTCTCCACGAGCTCTTTCTGAAGTCCGGGTCCTTCATTCTCCCTAAAGTGTTCCACATTCTTGACCGTCTCCTGATAGGTAGCTTCGCTGACCAGAGGCTTCACGAAGTAGAGATACCTGCATCCCCCACAAACGGAAAGACAAAACGCAAAGTGGATCCCGTGGGCAGCTGTATGGGGTGCAGACTCCACTTACTTGTCCAAAGTTGTGTCCAATTCCGGAATGGGAAGTCGTGGAAGAGAATCCTGGAAGTGTAGCGTGGGAATTACGCTGTCATGAAGATATTCAGAGGGTTCCGGCGTGCGTCCACCTGTTCCCCCAGAGGGGACTGTTGCGGCCGGGGTAGTCGCAGTGAAGGCACGTGCGAACGCTTCGAGATGTGGAAAGGGACGAGCAAACGACTTATGGAAAGACAAAACAGGGGATTTCCCTGCCGAAAATCCTCGAAATGCTCCGCCAGCACCGCGGGAAGACAAGCGTTGTGTAAGCATTGTTGTTGTTGGGGGAAAGGGAACCGTAAACTGACAGGAACCAAAGAGAACCGATTTGGGAGCATGTATCCGGTCTTGTGTGGCAGAAAAACCCATCAAACACCTTGTATAAACCTCGTGTATATCACCGCCCCCTGCCGCACCAGGGGCGGGGCAAGCCGACCACCACCTTTTTGTTTTGTGAAGTGGTCAGCTGTGAAGGTGGATAAGGAATCCAAGCGTTACGGGCTTTTTTTTGGCGCGCAGGCTGGAAGCACCTCGATTGCTCAGGTTGTGACTACAGGAGATGATATTGAAATGATTGTCCTGGATGCAAGTATTGGGATAGATTGGTAGCAGGAGTACCGTCTGGGACTGTGAGAAAGAGATTGTGCTGTTGGCTTACACATGTCGGTTGATCCTGCGACCTAACTGACTGCTACAAACGTACTTGAGCAACAGGCTCTATTCACACGGCCTTGGTCGATTAGCAACGGAGGTGGACAGCCAGGAGAAAAGGGCGAACGATGATGAGCTCAACGGAGCCATTCGGGAGCACCCGCGGCTCTCAGTTACAGACCACGGGTGGTGGACGACAGCGCGTACGAGCTGCTGGTTTACGACGGTTTGCTGCTGAAGAGGGCACAAAAGAATGTTTAGACTTCAACACCAACCAGAATATACCCGGATCTACTCCGCGCAAGGACTCTCTTTACCGCGATATCAAAGAACCAGGAGTACGTGTCCGTCCAATGGGCCCCATGAGAGAGGACCCTCGAGGAGAAGACAAGGTCCATGGTAGTGTGAATATGGGAGAAGAGGTCCACACAAACCACCTCCTAGATCAACGGAAGAAACCTTTAGATGAATACATGGAGTGGAGAGGAGAACAGATTTATCACTCCACAAAACAGAAACCCTTGGGAAAGAGTGCCCCAAGAAGCGAAGTGCCCAAACATATCAAGGAGAAGCATGATCATGGGGAATACAAGTTTGGACAAACCACAGATTTAAGTGCGATCAGAGCCAAAGAATCAATATTTCCTGAAAACCCAAACCTCGCAGAGGATATGGAGAAGGAGCAGAAACTATATCCAATCTCACATAAAGACATGCCCATTGGTGTTAGGAAGAATCACGAGTTTGACTGGTCCAAAGCTCGAATAGACCCTAATACGCATAGGTTTGGCAAGAAACCAAAACAGAAGTCCGCAAATGAAATTGCTATGGTTCTAAATCCGACCATTGATCCCCAGCAGCCGAAATCACGCGTTGTACCGGCGTCGTCGGAAGACTGCCGCCATTATAAACAAGCAGAGCTGGGGCATTCTCGATATACAGGGTACGTGATGGAACTTACATTGTTTTCATTTAATTTCCCTTTAAGTGTTAGTTTGAGTTATTGTGTTTATTTCTTCTTGCAGTGCTGGAAGGCCGTCCAACTATCCTGAGAGGTTCGGTAGACCACCTTCAGAACTAGACGAGTGGGGAGCAGGAGATTGTATACGCGGTGACTTTACAGCTGAAGAGCAACTTCCCGACACAGACCTTGGCAAGTCAACTCGACCGGGATATAGAAATGTGGCGAAAGACCCCGATCGGCGGTTCGGTGTTCCCAGTGTCCGATACGATCTGCCACAGAATAAAGGAGCTGACCTTCGTGATTTCTCTGCTGTCGATCTTATAGCGCCTGCTGCCTACGTAGACAGAAATGTAGAGCACGAGGATTTCTTACGGTGTAAATCGAAAGAGGAGATAACGGACATATTTAATAAGATTGGGTACCAGCTCACTCAGGAAGAAATCGACAACATTTGGAACCGTGCAGCGTCCACGACGACGTTTACAGAGGTAGGTGTTTCTGATGTATACAAACGTCACTTAGATACATGCATTACCAATTTCTCAAACGTTGTGCTGCAGCAAGGGAAAGTTTCATTGGAAGAATTCCGTCGTTGCTTAAATGAGTACCTGGAAGCTCAAGACGTTGGCACTTTGCCCGAATGGTGGGAAGGCCCGAGCGAAAACTAACTGAATCATCCTAACGTAGCGTTCTGAGTATAGCAACAACCTAGTTTACGGAAATCAAATAGTACTGACATCGTTGGCGGGATTCTTTCATGCTTGTAGTTCCCTCATGGAACCTCCATCTTCACACAGGAACGTATCCATGACTGGTACAAAACTTTGTGAACCCACCAGATGATTGCTGCCGACGTGGAACTAATGACCGTATTGTTTGAGAGTAACTCTAAAGGACGCATCGTCTGCACCCAAGAGAGCATCCTTAATTGTGTTTTGAAGCCTGATGCATCATGTCACCCTTCCAGTAAGAAGAAACGAAAGAAAGGAGAAGGCGATCCTACGGGAAGCGACGATGACGATGCGTTTGTGGAAAAAGTCAACATGCTTAACAACATTCTTGGTGGGAAGGAATACCATCACATTGTTGCAGCCGTTAGGTTTGTGTGCTTCCAGGAATACTCTGGTACGGAATTGGGGATTGGTAAACTATGCAGTAACTCTCGAGGAAGGCTTGTAGACTTGTCCGAAAACGCTTTCAAGAAATTATGTCTCCTCTTTTCCGAGATCGAAGAAGCTCGGGAGATGTACGATATAAGCGAAGCCGAGCAAATTTCGCCTGGTGCCGCTGGCAATGAAGAGATGGGTCGGCTATTCTATTCGGGGCAAGTTTCGGCGGAAACTTACTCTCAGACTCGTGATGGCTCAGCGATTATCCCGCTGTCGATTTTGAGCCGAAATGGAACTAATGTGGAATACTTATGTAATGTGGTAGCGTGCCTTCGTAGCATGATGGACCGAAATCTGGCCGCTTCAGTTGAGCCGGTGATGAATACATTCCAAATTGGAACAGATGTGCACAATTTCCATTCTTCGAAGACGGCCGAAGTACTAGCAAACCGACTTTGGAATGTTCTCGCATCGTGTCGATGGATAAGAGCAGACACCGTTGGCGATTTCCCGTTGGACTTTAGCTCTGGAATGCTACTAGACGGCGATTCACCGGAACGACTTATGCCTCCCTTACTCTCGTTCTCGCTGGCTTATGCAGTACGCAGGCAGAATCCACAATTGTATCCGAGAATTAGCGAGGAGAGTATGGTGGCTCAGCTATGCACAATTGTTGAGCGTCGAAAACAGGGGAAAGCGGCACCATTGGACGAGCCTGTCAATCACTTAGCCTCGCTCTTGCTCAGCTCAAGCCTCGTTCAAAGTGCTGCCATTGCATTGCTATCCTTGTTTGGAAACAAGCAATTGTGGAAACTTCGGCTTCCTAGGCACTATAGTGGGCTAGATGCTTCGTACAATTTTAGAAACTTACCGCAGACCGACTACTTGGAGCGGAGGCTCACGAACGAGAGTTATCTTGCACAAGTAGGAAACGCATTACTAATGGATGACCAAGAAAAAACCACGCTTCAGTTAACTCGAGGAATATGCTCCTATTTACCGTGTGAAGAAACCGTATGATGGGTTATAATTAAAACTTAATGCATGTGGCATTGTGTGGGAGCAGATTAAAATCTGCTCGGGGACTGTAGCAAGCCGGTGTTTCGGCATACTACTTCCGAGGGATCACTCCACCAAGGAACCCATTTCTAAGTTCTGTCGTCGACGTCGGAGTTCCGTTCTTTGGGTATCCACTTCGGTCACCGTACGGGGTAAAGGCAATAGATTAAGAGCATTGCGTCCCATGCCTCCTTTCCTTTTGGACCTGTAACAGTGGAGTGGGGCTGAAATAAGTTGCTCAACCTTTCGTTCATATGCCTGTATAGCTTCAAACTCCAGGACATTCATCTCTCCTGATGAAAATCTCTGCTGATCTATGTCGAGTTTGTGCAGCAGACTCCATCGGGCGCGCAGCCATTCGATGCCGTTGCAGACACTTTCCAACCTGGATGTATCTTTCTGTTTCTGTAATACGGAGTTGTACGCCGCGAGCGAAAGACCCAGTGTGGTTATGCTGTCACAAAGACTGGCATGGTATCGCAGATTGAGGAGTATTCGGCACTTGTGGGCAGCGCATGGTTCGCATCGTTTCGCGTTAAATAGACGGGGACGGGGATTTACAGTGTAGTAGTCCACGGTATGCAGACTTGCTTTGGAGAAGATTCTGAACGTCAAAAAGCCATGATAATAATAATGAGACTATGGCTGCTGGATTTATGTTCTACACGCTTCCGGTGAGGAGGATCGTGGAAGTTGACGTGGAGAACGACGAATGTCTTGTCGAATGGGTGGGACACCCGATCAGCGTAGCGGCCGGTGGGCTATCTGTCACATTTGTGTGTGTATCAGCGTAGACTTCACATGGCAGTCCGCGGAGGGCCTACAGTACGTCTGGACTTTGGGGTTGAAGGATTCGAGCAATACATGCAGGAGTATAGGAGCAGGAAGGCCAAGCGACTTGTCCACTTCGACGAGGAGAACGATTTGTGCCTTGTAGAGTGGGAGGGAAACCTGAGCAGCGAAGACTTCACTTGGCACGCGGCGGATGATCTACGGCTGGACTTTGGGGTTGTAGGGTTCGAGAAGCACATGCAGGACTTTAGGAGCAGAGCAACAACACCAGGAACGGGAGAGACTGACGAGGCAACCGCAGAAGATGAAGGCCTGGTGGCGAATAGCGAGCCCACTCCGGAGGAGCGTGGTTAAACGTGATCGGGATTCACATTGTATAATTGTCGTCATCGCTGTCTTCCTCGGAAGAATTGGCTCTGTCACGGCTCGAAGACATCTGATTACCACAATACTTTGCAACCTTGTAAATGCACACTTAGTCGATACACCGCGCTTCAGGATAAAGGAAATGGTCCTAAACCCTTCCAGAGATGTCTCTACTGTAAGGTAATAATACTGTACAGTGTAATAATAATAAAACCCCCTCACTATAAGCCTAAGGTAATAGCATAGAAAATGATGTACCAGACAGAGAAATCATTTTCTATTGTATCCACAAACACACACACAAATGTGACAGATAGCCCACCGGCCGGGAAGTTGACCACATCCTCTTAACGAGGAGCGGTAAGCGCCCGCGTTAAGCAGCGACGGGCCCGCTGTTCCTGCAGCCTTGCTGACATGCGCCGTGGGGGAACACAACACTGGTTAAGCTCAGGAGGCATCGGGGGAGGAGCCATGCCTGCGCCCACAATGTCAGAGGTACCGACAAGGCTCAGTCTGGCAGGAGAAGACCCTGAGCCTKSYACRGTACCTCTGACATTG